>CAJNOL010000356.1:114592-153975 GCA_905250125.1 Rotaria sordida | reverse complement strand
ACGTGTAGCCATGAAATGTCAAAGGTTTTTGTATGACTTGCAACAAGGTCTTAGAAGAATCTGGAGCAGCTTTTCATTATTTTTAGATAAGGATTGTGCCAAGATTTCAACCATTCCTCATTGAAAAAAATGCTGATTTTACATCATGTAGACTTTTACTAAGTTTTCTTGAGGATGTTATCAGATTTCTTGATAAGATCTTTGCAAGATTTTCTAAAGTGAATAGAAGAGAAATGAACACATAGAATATTAATCTTTATACCTTCAGTTGTCAAACTGATCAGTTCACCTGGCTGGATTATGCCATATTGTTATATTTAATTTCAACATTCGATATGTTAATTTCTAACTGAATTGTTAAGTTCTAGTTGAATTTTATATGAACACAAATCATTTCAATAAAATTTTTCAAATACAATAACATTATAAATATTGTTTTCAGCTGACCAAATTCCATTAATTTGTTTTTAAAAAATATATTTCTAATTCTTTTTTTCGTGAATAATTGAAATTATGAAAATAGTTTTTATCAAAAGATTTGTCTCTTACTAAAAATAGTTATTTAGTGAAAAACAATGAATATATTAAAAATATATCATTATAATATGATTTCTTCTGGATTTGAATGAAAAAATCCTTTTGTAAAACTTCTTTAGCTTTTTTTCTCAAAACACGGTTTCCAGGCAGGAAAATTGAAATAACTTCCATTCGGATCGGGATATAACCGATGGTTTTTTTTTGTTTTGAAGGTCTTAATCAGAGATAATTTTTCATTGGACGGATTTTTGATACTTGATTCCTGGACTGAGAAAAGTGGGATTTACTATCAATCGAGTCACCTTTTTGATGCTTATCTTGAACACCATGTCCATTAAAATGCTCATAAAAAATGAATGGGAGGGAGTTTCAAAATCCCGTTCAATGAAAAGTTGCGCACAGAGGCTAGCTTTAATTTGAAACCAATCTGAGCTCTGTACCCCTTCTAACGACGGAGTTATTTCAGTTCTCCTGGAATGTAGCAAAACAAGCCAGAAGTTTGGTCTAGTTAGGCATATCAGGTTGAAATTTTTACCACAAGCGTTTCTCACTAGGGCCAATTGTTCCTGAAAATTTCAGCTCAAACGGTTCGTTCTAAGTGGGAAATCATTTCTGAGGGGAAGTCCCTTAACGATTGTATACCAGAGGTGTAACCGGTCGAAAATTTTTAGACCGATCCAGTCCGGCCGGTGATCTGCCGGTCTAAAAAATAATTCCAGACCGGCAAAAAACCGGCAAGTTTATGAAATTTGTTCATATAATAAAGGTGATATTAGGAGTGAACTTTCATTCGAGATGTATATAGATTTTTACCTAGCAAAAAACAACGAATTTTTGAAAAAACTTTTATTAATTTTAAAGGAAAATAATCAATGTAACAAGAAAATTAAAATATCACTCATTAGAAAAGGCCTAATCTTGAGCGTTTTGTGCCTTGTTTTCTAAGTATTTTATTATAATTTAAATATATAGGTAGAAGTTAAATATAAAAAAAGACGTTTCGCACATTTAGAGAATCAATTTTTAGTCACTTTACCTTTACAAATAAAATAACGCTTCTCTATTGACGATGACTCGAACCTAAATTTTATCTTCACAAAAAGTGTATGAGATAAGTTTAACTGAATTAATACAGTTTCGAATGCACTTTTTAAAAAATAAAGTGCATAACGATTAAACAGATAAAATAGATTGAGGAACAGAAGAAAAAATGTATAGTTTTGGAAATAAAACAAGTTCATTATTTTGATAAAGGTATAACAACTTGTTATCAACAAGTTTTATGTGAAAAATCTGCATATTCATAAAATATATTTCAACCGGTAAAAACCGGCCGGTGGAACTGCTTCAACCGGTCCGGACCGGTTACAACTCTGCTGTATACCTCATCACCGAAAAAAAGCCATTGCCGATGACTACATCGCAGAAAATGACATCGTCGAAAGTCATATCGCCGAAATGATAGATTGCCGAAATACAGATTGCTGAATTTCGGTGAAGAACATGCTTACCTTTTAATGCTCCTATTTAATAGCGATATCCCTGATCATATAGTTGATTGGTCATTCTGTTAAACTATCGACGATGTGTTAGAGTAATGCAACCCATGGATCGGGTATGAAAAGTTGTTTTCGTGCAATACTCTATTTCAATGTTTGAATTGCTTCTTAGATCCAACTTAGTTGATGTGAATCTACTTCCTAATTATTGTTAAGATCGATCTTCGTTAGATAGAATCGAACGAGATCATTATGATATCGATTATAATATCAACTACAAAAAGAAAAATCACAAAATGGAAGTACAGTGTTTTGTTGGCAAATACAACAAATCAACTTCTTTTTCACGGCATGTTGTGTGTATTGTATTACAACTAATAGAATGAAAGTTAAAAGAATATTGTAAATAATTCAATTGAAAAAGATTTAAATAAAATCATGAGTGCCTCAAACAGCTAAATGTATTTTTAAATATAACACTAGCACTACATCATATACGATACACAAAATTATCAGTTAGACTCTATGAGAAAAAAAATATTGACACTAATCAATTTTATTTTTTGTTTCTTTTTCTAATGTTTCGATTGATTTTCTTGTTCTCTTATTAAATTTAACAAGTTGAGTCTCCAACATTATAATATTTCTTGTTCCATTGCAATCAAATTTGAACATCGAGTAATAATGATGAATGATTTAAGGGCCTCACCTCATAAAAAGTTACTTTTCATCAAAATGATCGAAATTAAGATAAACACTTAGGGAGATAGCCCATGATCTGATCTTTCATAAACGACAAAAAATTTTTTACTCGGCACTTCGTTTTTTCCAAAAATTTTTGAAGATTTCGGTCGTCCCCTATTCGAAAAATAAGCTGTTTTCAGAGAAAAAATGAGAATCTTTTTCGTTTTTTCTCTGTTTATGGTTTCTTGAGCTGGCAATTCAAATTTCTCTGTCGACACTCATTTAATATATTTAGTTTTTTTGTTTGAAAGAGCGCGTCAAGACGCAGTGCAGTACAGAGCGCTTTTTTTAATTATATATACAGATACTGATATAACTCGACACACATTTCTTAAAGGATTTTTGAGTCATTAAACTTTCGATCCCTTTTCTTTCCTTAAAAAGTAAGTATTTAAAAAAAAGAGCTCTGTATTGCACTGCATCCTGACATGCTCTTTCAAGAAAAACACCAAATATGTGGAATGAGCCTGGACAGAGAAATTTGATTTGCCAAGTGTGCTATTTTTGATCCTTGTTTGATGAATACCTCTGTCAAACGTCATGATGTAGGGCTGACAATTTTGCCATACCCTTTCCATATCAGCCCCAAAATATCCTGAAAATTTCATGCCATTTTAATGGTCCTGGACTGAGATCGTTTTTTGAGGGGAGGGCAAGCCTTAATAGACATTCAACTTGCTTATTTTTTCAAATCAAGTAGATTCGAAAAATGATTTGAATTCTATGTTGATTCTATATATTAATTACGTCAGATCAAGAAGACAAATTAACATCTATTAAGAAGACTTTCGTGAATTAAACAACCTCTAATTAGATATTAACATATTTGTAATAAATCGATTTTTCTGTTTAATTTTTTGATATCAATTAATTGTATAGTTTCACTGAACATTTGAAACGATATTAATAAATTTCAAGTATCATTAAAGCTTTGTTTTTATTTTTGTGTTTTATCTTGTATCTTTGAAATATTAACGATATTTCTTTCTTTTACTAGTTAAATGTTGATTTTGAAATGTTTATTTTTGCAGATAAAAGAAATTAAATTGTATTTTAATAACTTTTTATCTCACAAAGAAAAAGGAATAAGGTTTGGAATAATATTTAGCAAAAATTACTATATGACACTAAAATATTGTACAATATAGAAAACATATTTATATATATATATATATATTGATTATTTTTAGTTATTTATGTAAAAGAAATTCTACAAAATCCTTATAATTAATTGAACCAGTGTTATCTGGATCTGCTTGATTAATCATATCATTCGCTTCATCTTCAGTTAATTCACTATCCCATAACTAAAATAATAATAATAATTAAAATTATATTGAATTTATTTCTTTTAACTTACTCTGACAAATCTTTTAAGTTCATTAGCATTAATTGTTCCATTTCCATCTTTATCAAAAACTCGAAATGTCTGTCGAAGCTCTTCTTCTAAATCTTGTGGATTAACATGTGTTGTCATTATTGATATAAATTCTCTCATGTCAAGTCCACCTGAATGATCTTCATCAGCTGAACCAACTAATAATTCAGCTTCATTCTCAGCAAATGTCATATCTTTAAAGAAGAATATTTATAATGTATCCAATGAGGAAAATCCCTCAAGTGATTACTCGCTTTTAAGTCGAGACTATATGCATTGTGTGAATCATAATGAATTATAAATAATTTGAGAAGAGCTCAAGTTCTTAGCTGATTGCTCCTGAAATACTACATTTTTACGGTATTTTTTAAGTCAATACCAAGATTTCCTTCAAGAAAAAACTCATTTTCGAATTTCGACTTGAAACTTTGCATAGAAGCAGAACTTAATGAGAATAGATAATTTCAATGTTTCTATCCTAAGATACAGCTATGATAAAAGCTTGTCTTCTACATTGCTTATATACACCAGTAGATTTGATATTCTTATTTCATAAAAGGAGTAAATCAAAAGATTTAACACTTTCACAATAAATTATTCTCTGTAAGACTGAACAAATACCGTAAAAATGCAGTCTCTCAACAGTAATAAGTTAAGGATCTGAATGATTTTCAGAGTATTCAAAGCTCATTAGGGTCTACATGATACATATAGTTCAAACTCCAAAGCGATTTATTCGTTGAGGAATTTCCTTCATAATTTTTTTTTCTTTCGTTTCATTGAAACTACCTGCAGCTTGTGCAACGCGAACAATATCATTTGGACACACATAACCTTTTGATTGTGAATCCATAAGACTAAAAGCAGCTTGAAAATCTTGAACTTTTTCTTCTGATAATTCATTAGATAAAGCTAAATTTTGAACTCGTGTAGTGTCTGCTGATTCATTTTTGTTTGTATTATTCATAATTAATTCTCTAAAACTGAATTAGATATAATGTTTATCTTTTCTTTTTTCTTTTCATAATGACAAATATCTCACATACTACTAAACACAAGCACATCAAAGAAAAGAAAAAGATGAGCATAGAATAACATTTGAATGAGAACAAAAAAAAAAGAAAAAGAAGAGAAAGGAAGAGTATTTCGACTGATAAAAACATACATATGAATTTCATCTTTCTCTTAAATACAGCAACACATAAATGAAAGAGAAAGAAATATAAAAAGTTTTGCGACCTATTTATATATATAGAAGAATTTATTGTATGTGTAACTGTTCCGGAATGAAAATGCTCCGTTTTGTTTTCATTGTTCATTTAATTGCTTGTGTAATTCCGTTGACTTTTTTTGATGTTATTTTACCATCTTCTTCAACGGTTTCTGTTGTTTGTCCATTTTCTTCTACTCTGAAATTAAACAAAATATTTAGAAATTAAAATGAAATATTTTTAATTCAATTCTTTTTTTTTTCTTTACCGTGTTGTGACAATACGACGACCATTAATTATTTTAGTTGATTTCGTTGTTTTCTTTGATACTGGTCGAGAATTTCCATCACTAGAAAAAAAAAACAAAAATTAATAAAATGAAAATTTTTCAAAAGAATTCTAAAACAAACCCAGATGAAAAATTAATTGATGATATAGATCCAGTATGATGTCCACCAAAATCATGATCAAATAGATTATGATCAAATAAAGACATTCGCATTGGAGAAAACATACTATCAAATAAAGCCATTTGTTGTCGATGTGGATCACGTCGTGATGATAATAATGATGAACTTTGATTTCCAAAACGATGAAGACGACTATGTAAATCACCAAATGGATTCATACCAAAACCTGAAATATAATATTTTATTTATTTATATTTATAAATTAAATGTTCCAACAAATAGAAATCATTCATCTCATGCGTAATACAAACATCAATCAGGAATATTTTAGATATATGGAAACAAAAAGAAAATTTAGAAAAAAAAATTTCTAGTTTTTTTATTTATTCTCTTTGTTTCTCACCAAAATGAAAAGCATTACGTCTCCATTTGTCTAAAAGAATCAATTCGAAAAGTACGAAATATGAATTTTTCTTAATATTTCTAATTAAATATTGTTTTAATAGGAATTCTAAAACTTACCAAAATCATCATCCATGCCGAAATGTGACATAAATTGTTCAAATATATCAAATGGATTATGAAAATGAAATGTACGATTAAGAAAGTCTTCAGAAAATCTTGAATAACCACCGTTAGATGAATATGAACTATTTCCAACACCATTTGATAAACCTGCTCGACCCAATTGATCATATTTTCGACGTTTATCTTCTACAAATTATTTAAAATTTAACATTTTTTGATAAAAAAGAACAACAACGGCAGTAGCACTAGCAATCAGATAGGTTCTCAACGTCGTTTTACTTGGGATTAATAACAGTCGATAGAGCTTAGTATCCTGAGTCTACTAGACAATGCTATGAGTCAAAAGTTCAAACAATGTAAATGTTCGGAAAAGTAACATTAGACGAAATGATGATAAATGTTTGATAGCTTTCGTCAGTTCAAAATATGTAGTAGAACTACATTCGACTTCATTTTTCAAATATTTGTTTTATTGAGATTTCGACTTCGAGTGGTCTACTATAAAGTTTTTACTTTCTGTCCTCTTGATATATCATTCAGAATAACTCAGAGTGAAAACTAATAGATTGAAAATTTTAAGCTCTATCGACTGGTATATATCCCAAGTAAAACGATATTTATAGCGTATTTTACCAATACCCAAAGAATAGTCATCTTCTCCTACATTCGGAAATATATCTTCAGTTTTTTTTTTATATTTAAATTCTGGCAAACTATTTGAATTCGAACCAGTTGGAATTGTTCAATAGGATAGCTAAATAATATTATCAACAAATGAAAGAAAAAAAAACAATGATTTGAAACAATTTAGAAGATTAGTCATTCTCTTGTAAATCTAATAAAATTTGGTTTTTTTTTGTCTTAAATCGTTAGATTTGTTGAGTATCATTCAAATGTTGTATATATATGAAATAATGTTAATTATATGTATTAAATAAAAGTGATAAATATAATTAAAATTTTTTTTATTTTCAAATGTAATATTAGCAAATCAATTAAAAAACTGATTATTTAATTACTGTAAACGAACCTTATCTGTATGAAAGGAAAAAAAAATAAAGACTTCTATTGTTAATGTTATGTTCACCGTTGGAAATATTCTATCTTATTTTTCTTTTGGTTTAACTTACTATCAGATAAAACTTCATAAGCTTCAGAAATTAATTTAAATTTTTCTTCAGCTTGTTTTTTACTTGAGAGATTTTTATCCGGATGCCACTAAAAAAACAAAAGAAATATTATTTCAAATAAATACAATAACAAGAAAAAAAATATTAATAGATTTACTTTTAAAGCTAATCGACGATATCTAAAAACAATACCAGATAAATTATTCATCAAAATAGATTTCTATTGAAAAAAAAACAGAAACAAAACTTACGCTTTTTTGATTTCATCGTCAGTTGCTGTTTTCTCAATTTCGAGCATTTCATAGAAATCAGTCATGATTATTTATCCTATACAATCAGAACAAATATATATTAAAACAAATATTCTCTTTTTCTGATATTATTTAGGATTTGTTTTTTGTTTGTTTATTTACTTCCATTAGATACCTTATTTTCTATATGTCTCATTCTGTTCCAAAAAAAACAAGCCCTCCATACTTATTTAGGTATTGGTCTAACCATCGATGTTTAGTTATATGAGTATGTTTCTTGATAAAGAACGAGAAAGAAAAAGAAAAAGATATAGCTTCTTCCTTGTTTATAATAAGAGCTCATATCATGATGATCATCTTTATCACAATTTGATTAATCTATATACCTATTTTTAAATATTCGACAATGATAATGACGTTGATCAAGGAGAAATAAACCTTCACGTCACAATAATTTATTACTATTGTGATGATCAATCTAAATTGATGATAAATATACACATCTTATTGCGATACAAAATAATAGAAATACTCTTGTTTCTCTGATGATAAGTGTGAATTTATTTCTAATTAAATGCAGATATATACACACGCACACGCCCACCAAAATAGATCAATAGATTGACAACAGATAGTAATCAATCTGAAATAAATTATAGCAAAAAATTTTATTAATAGTGACCGCCAACAATCGATGACATTAGATTATGGATATCTAGGAATGTTTTACACGTAGACACTTGCCTTTTTCTTCTTTCTCCTCTACATTCTTCCCTGGCGTTTCTCCAAACATTTATCGGAAAAGATAAATGATCTGAAGCATTGTGGAGCTGTTCGCCTGCTGCGCTTATTTGACAGAATTACACAGATTTTCTCTCGTTAATCTCGAAGGATCAATAAACACACGCATACGTCAGTAGTTCTCTCGAAACATTTCCGTTGACATCAATAAAGAAAAAATAATTACAAGCTTCCTACCCAAAATTTTCTTTCTAAAAAAGGTACATCCATACAATTATGAACGCAATGAACTTTAAAGCAAGTATTAGTTTTCCTACTTTTACCTTGGATAAATCACTTTTTTCAAAGAGTAAAAAGAGCATTGTTCATATCAATAATCCATCTATTATATTAAAGACATTTATCAAGAAAAAGAACCTACGTTTCTGGTTTTTTTTTTTCCTTTATTTTAAATCATTAGAAAATCGTTATGCGTCAAATAGAACATTAAAATAAATAAAGAAATAATGATAATAAAGAAAAAAAGAAAGAATAGAATAAAATACGTCAAATATTGTTCTTAAATGACAAATAAATGCGTTTGAATTACGTACACTTATTGGTCATAATTTCCTTTCGATTAGTAAGAAAGAAAAAGGCGGCGACGAACAATATTTAGATGTCATAGAGGAGATGAAGGACAAATAAACAAACAACAGTTGAGATATTACTATTCGAGAAAATTTTCACCAATCAAAAAACAAATCTCGAATTAAATCAAATGCATTAGTGTGCCAAAACATGAGTCATGTGCTATCTAGACATAGTTTAAAAAGGACATGTATTCATGTCAACTGATTCAATTACGATGTATATGAGTAACTTTTTTTATTGAGAAATTTTGCTTCATTTGTTTATAAATAAGTTTTAGATTGTTTTAAATAAACGAATTTATTTAAAAAAATGCGTTGGGAATTTAAAATAAATAATCCATATGAAAGTCGACGAGCAGAAGGTGAGAAAATTATTACTTTAGAATTATTGAATGTTTTTTTTTTATACTTTTAATTAAACATAGGTGAACGTATTCGTCGAGAATATCCGGATCGTTGTGCAGTAATTGTTGAACGAGCACCGAATTCACGTATTGCAGATCTTCCATCAAAAAAATATTTAGTACCGAATGATCTTACAGTATATTTTGATTAGATTTAGGTTTTTTTTATATTTTTCAACTCATTTATTTATTTTTACAGGTTGGTCAATTTTATTTTTTAATTCGTAAACGAATACAACTTCGACCTGAAGATGCACTTTTCTTCTTTGTTAATAATGTAAATTTTTATTTTCATACTTTTTTTATTTTGTTATTTTTTAATTTCTTTTTTTTTTGTTAGACAATTCCAAGTACATCAATAACTATGGGAGAACTTTATCAACAGCATGTTTGTATTTCTATTATATTTATTTTTATTAGAATATATATATATTTGAATTTTAGGCGGATGAAGATAAATTTTTATATGTGGCTTATAGCGATGAATCGGTTTATGGTTAATTAAAATGTTGATCATCATTTTAGAATGTATATAAAACTTTTTCTTCGTTTTTTTGATGATGATTTAAGAAAATAAATGCCACAAGTGTTCTCATTTTGATTTATATATATATATATGTATTGAAAATAATCGTCTTTGTTTTCGTGTTTTTTGCGTATTATTTTATGTCTTTGTTTGTATTACTTTTTATTTCTTTATTATCATCACCATTGAACATATTTATTCGAGATTATAAACAGAAATTATACGCAATAAAAGCTTAAATGTAAAGAACAAAAAAAAAATATTTATTAAAATAGAATATACTCTTTTAATTCATCTGAGAAAAAAATATGACTATACAGGAAAGCTAATCATCTATAAGTAATATTCAGTGACCCGTAAAAGTAACGCATTTTACTGTTGGCAATAATCAAATCGTCAAATATATGCAAAGAATTAATCATTCGAATTTATCCAAGTTTCCTTTTTTAGAAAGACAATGTGGAAGTGTCTATCTTTGGATTCAACATTGGATAGAATACAGATTTATGAGAAATATGACGTGACGCATAAATTCTATTTGCATAATAGACAAGAACAACAACTAAAACAGATAAGAAATGACTCAAACATGATTAATAGAAAGAAAATTCAACTAGGAGTATTCAAGATGCGACGATTAATTAATATAGAAAAGTTATATGATTATTTTCAATTTTAAAACAAAACCAAGAAAATTGTCAATCATATTTTATTTGAACATACTTTTCAATATCATTCTGAACAATAATAAATATTATATTCTCTACGATGTTTTAAGATAAACTTATTCAAATTTTGTTTTTTTTAAACTCAATTCGATACAGTTATAGATGTTCTTCAATTTTCTATAATCAATAGTTTTCATCGTTGCTTTATTCATACTTAATAATGGTCCCTTTTCTAAAGTCTAGATTATTTCTCAATTATATGATATTCCAATGTGTTCAATTCTAAATCACAGAAAGGTCAGTAGCAACATGAAACTTTCTCAAAAATTATACATTATCGAGCTCTATGATCCTTCTAACCGCTGAAGAAAGTTTAGGAGTATGAAAAAATCGACTTATTCAAATGAACATGAGATATGTATGAATTCTTCTAGAGTTTCATACATGAATCACACCTAAATCTTGGGAATAAAAATAACAGATCTCCTTTCTGCAACCATAGACTCGCTTGCAAGGGTCTGGAGGCCAAAAATTTTTCCGTTTATAAAGAAGTTATTTATCTCAATTCATCAGAGATGGTTCCAATTGTTCTGAAAGGTCTTATGTATGAAACATATAGAGTTCGATAGTATGCAATTTTTGAAAAAGTTTCATGTTAGTACACACTTGTTCTGTAGTACAGAGCTACAGACATTAAAATATCATGTAGTCAAGAAATAATCTCAACTTTAGAAAGAATTATAACCAGTATATAAACCCGTAGTACATGAAAATTTGAGAAAAACTTGGTTTCTTGTATACTATTCAATGCGCCACAAATTGCTCTACAAGACCATATATATAATACCTTTGTTCAAGATAAGTCACCAAATCCTAGAAGTTTCTTTGATCTAATGATGCACATTTACGATTTTGATAGATTGTATTTCAATATTTATTTTGATGAATTTTGAGCAAAAAACTTTTAAATTACTAAAATTATTTTCACTTTCCACAAAGTAAAATTTAGTTCCATAGAGTTTCATAGTGCAAGAGTAAATCGTAAAAAATAATATCGATATACTCTAAATCCTCAATTTATAAGCAGTTAGATATTGCCGAACGAAAACTTTCACAAACAATAGGTTTGATTATAGAATGCCAATTATTATGTTTATTAATTAGCTTTAATCTATCAATCTACATTTGATCAACTTCTTCAAGACAATCTGTAAGAATTTGTTTATGTGTCATCAATCAATATATAAATAGCACAAATAAAATTGATTGGTTTTCTTTCAACTTCTTTTTTTGTATGTTAACTCTTAATGGTAATTATTGATTGAAGTTGTACATAATGAGAATCAATATTAAGCAACTAGCGTCATCAATTATTTGTTTTATCATGATTCACAACTAATTTTCCTACTTTAATCAATACTTCAAAGATAACACCAAAATCAGCTGTTTTTAAAAAATATTTATTATCATGTATTCCATTGAATATGCTACCTAGAAATTTTGATTCGAGTAAAATCAATTGATTAAGTGGATAGTATGCATAATTGTATTTGCTTGGAAGTGAATGAAAATATTTCGTGTGTTAATCCATAATTGAAGTATCATTAGAATAAATAGTTGATCTGGAATACCTTGTGCAAAAAGTTCATTGTACAAATGTTTTCTTGAATGTCTAAACTTTGTATAAATGAGAAGTGGAATACATACAATGATAGCAACAATTCCTAGTGAATGTACTGAGTTTAAGGTATCCTGCTATTAGTATGCCACAGGAACTTTTGGATACATCAGTATCTTACGGTACTTCATGGATTTGCAGCATTTGACTACGAAATGGTTCTAAATATTTAATCTCCTAGCTTGTTGAAAAATTTTTCATAGAATGCTATGGAAACTAGCTAGATACTTGTATGCATACCTGATGAATATCCATGTACTGAGACAATACGCAGCAGGATAGCAGATACACGTCTTGTGACATACTGGTAGTAGGTACCCAAAAATATGCTCTGCTCACAATTAACCTAGTACACGGCTATATTGAACTTAGTACATCTACTAAGGAATGTTACAAGGACAATCATAAATAATATTATTGTAAGAAAATAGATTAGACTAACTTTACTTCATTGTCTGTGTATAATATGTAGTTAACTTTGTGTTGACGGCGTAGCAAAAAAAAAGAAGAAAACAATAACGTATTTTGACAATTGTCCACGGTGTTTTTATTCAATTATTTTTATGTAAACCTTTTCCTTAATTAATTTCAAATGATATAATTAATACTAAAATAAAATTTTCTTAAACACAAGGAACAAAGAAAAACTAAAACTATTGAAAAACTTTAATTATTTGTTTTGCAAAGATCCATAAATTTGCCCGATTAAATTGTTCTCTAATGTATATTAAAACTTCTTTTTTTAAGACTATGTTTACATGACTCTTTGTATTACACATACAATATCTTTTGATAATTAAAGACATTTCTAAGGCAAAAAAAATAAAGTTTTTGGCAGATGTAGCTCATGTATTTTGAATATGATTGAATAGATGTAAAAATGAATATAGTTTTTTGTTGGTTATATATTATTGTAGATCAATTCTTAAGGCAATTAGTATTCCAGTCAAAATTAATTTATAATGAGTTCATCTAAGTGACACTTATATTTGTTGCCTATTTATTCTATTCGATTGGTTGACATTTGCAAATAATGATAATTAAAATGAAGATTCTCAATATTAATTTGTGCTGTTTATTTCAATTTTATCTATGGTTTACATTAAATAATCATACAGTTCTTTTTTATCATCATGTAATTAGTGAAAATGTATACTCTGTATATTTAAAGTTCAAACAGTCTATTGATATTTTTCTTTTTGTATAAAAAATTAGAATTCTTATTTTTTGTTTTTGATTATAATAAATGTGTTTGATTGATCATGTCTGTTATTGTAAACATCCAGATTACCATAAAAAAATAGTTTGCACATAAACATAGACAAATAAGAATGATGAATTTCAATCGAAATTCATTATTCTGAAAAGAGTTACAAACACTACTCGAATGTAAAATGACTAATGCATTTTAGATACATTGAACGTTCATCATGAATTGATTCTCATCAAAATCAACTGTATCAATTAACAATTCATTACAAACCTATAGACGGTTTATCATATATTTAACTATGTTAGATAGAACATTTTTTCTGTATGAACAATGGTTAACTATAAGATAATGTCCTTAGTATAATGATTATATTCTTTTATTGGTCCAGGGGCGAATGAAATTTATCTATACATGTGGATAAATCGTGCGAAGAAAAAAGAAAAACAAAACAAACTAAATTTAATTGTTATCTTCATGTTATTTTACAAATAGCATAAGTCATGACTAGTAAACATCACAATCAATCATCTCGTCGTCATCCACTTAAACGTGTACGTTTAGACAATGAAAATCAAAGATTTCTTACATCTTCAAATGGACGAAATAATAAAAAATTTTGTCATCAATCTTCTGAAGGTCATTTTCAATTATTATTATTGAAATGAAATTACGTTTTTCTCTTTTAATTAAAGATTCGGCATTTGTTGAAATAGAAAAATCATCTGATGAACGAGCATATGATCTTTTTCATAAGTAAATGATCTTCACTTTTTTTTTCTTAAGATTATTTTAATTTTTGTAAAAAAAAAAACAAAATATTTTTTAGAGAATATTTTTCTCTATTTCGTCCGTATTTTAAACATTATTCAATTGTTATACAATTCATTGAACATTTATGGTTAAATATGATTGAATCATCTAAAGTATCTTTTGTTAAAAAAAAACTTAAAGAACATGGAGTTTGTGATATATCATCAAAAAGTTATAATGATACTGATACCTTTTCTAATGATGGTATAACATGAAAAAAAAAACATTATTCTAATAAAATATTTCTTTGTTTATAATTAGAAAATGATTCACAAATAAATAAATCAATAAATGAAACAAATCGAAATATTTCAACATTAAATGCAAATAATAAATATAGTCGAAGTTTTATAAATGATCTTTTATCGTATTGTAAACATTGGATAACACCTCGATTTATTGATAAAAAGTAAATTTATGAATTTTTCTTAAGAATTATTTTTAATAATTTATATTTAAATAGTTTATCATCAAAGAAGATAACACCACTTCGTCGATCATCACGTATTCGTCGAGCACCAATCAAATGTGTTTGTTCGACATGTATTACAACACGTGCTAATGAAGAAGATCCATCTTCGACATCAATTATCAATAATGATCTACGTCAGTTTTTATAGAATTTTTTAAATTATTATTAATGAATTTTAATTAATTATTTAGAACAAAAAACTTTTCGTCAATTAATTGATCATTATCATCAACTGTGAGTTAGTTATTAATAATAAGAGTCTTTTGTTTTTTTCTATTTTTATTCGTATAGTGATGATCAGTATGCTGATATATCAAATTTATCTTTATCGATTACCAATGATAATCAAGTGAAACTCAATGAAACAAGTGATAATCAAATACAAATGCCATTATCTGAGGTTTGTTTTTATTACAATTTCAAAATAATCTAGAATGAATATTTGTAAATGATTAATTAAATAGATCATAGAAACACCAGCACATGTAACATCATCACCACCAATTATTCCAATGGTATCATTAGGCAGTCATGATCTTCCATTACCATTATTATCAAATTCATCATGGAATTTATCAATTGATCCTGGAACAGTTTTCAATGAAAAGATTCCATTAGTTATGCCTGAATCTTTATCAACAACTGAACTTCCAATACGACGTACCTATGTTATTTTGACTGAACTTGATGAGCCATTTTTTGGTCCTTATCCGATTGAATTTACTATAACAATTTAAATAACGATCTATTTTTTTTTGTTCTCTCATTTCTGATGCAGTATGAATTTTCTTTCTTTCTTTTTTTTTTTGTATCAAAGACTCTATAATTCGATTTTCCCGGTTGGTTAAGATATTTTTGTAATTCTCTAGTTAGTTTTTGTTATTCTTTTTTTTTCTGATTTTCTCTTTCATTGTTTATATTTTTTTGATATCTTTTGCGTTGGTAAAAAATGTAGTATATTTCATTAAGAATCTCTCTATATCTTTGCTATTTTGAAACTTTTTTTCCTTGTCTTGTTGATATTGTTGTGTAATTGATCTTTTTTTTTTCTATGATGAACAGAAACGATATAATAATTGTAAAGAAGTGCCATTATTTATTTAATAAAGCATCTTTCTTGACAATTGTTTCACAATTTAAAATATTGAATAAACAAAACAAATATCATCAAATAACTTTGAAAAGTGTTTATTCTGAAAAAAAACGAGAGCTTAGTAGTTTTATTTGGTCTGTTTATTACTAAATTGAAATAATAGCGTTACAGATGGATAAACACAATATTATGAATAATACATAAGTTCACTATTAACAATGATTCAAAGGAGAATTCTTTAGTAAAAGTAAAAGCGATAATAAAAACGACTATTCAATAAGTAAAGCTGGTCAACAGTTCTCTGAGAAAGAAAGCCTTCGGCAAACTTAGGTCCGCATGCGTTTTAATTAACACGCAAACTACTTTTCTACTCTTTAAATGTGATATGTATTCTAGGACAAAGTTTTCTGAGAAAAACGTCATCAAAAGCTAGGCAACTCTATAAAATGATGCAAATTTCTTCAAAGAACTTGAGATCTTAGTCGGAAAAGTCGAAATTCGATCACAATGTTTATCTTTTTGAAAAAAAAATTTATAACTCTTCTTTATAATAACCATTCGAAAAAATTTTCAGTTTTAGAGATAAAATAAACATTTCTCTGTCTTTTGATGTAACTTTTACTTCAAATGATTTAGTCTCTAATGAAGCAGAATTGTTACTAAGATACTTTCTTATTAGTTCTGTTCATCCTGCTGATATCCTAATTCGATCATTGTAGTCAATTCGCATACATTTTCCAAAAAACAACTTGTGTCAATATCTTAAATCTCTCTAATCATAAAACAAATTCCACGATTCGATTACTGTTAATTATGTTTTTCATATTAAATTCGAATAATCTGTATGAGTGATTGAATTAAGAATTTTGTTTTAATCCAATCACTCAAGCTATATTGACTTACAGATTTCTTCAACTAAGATAGAATACACACAGTTATTAACAACAGTCGAAAACAAAAGATCCTCGCAATGTCCAAAGTACGTTATTTACAATCTGTACCGGTAGAAAAGTTATAGTATAGATCAAGAGCTATCTATACATATAAGCAACAATGGGTTTACAATTTTATAGTATATCCTTGTTTTTTTAATATATTCTTCAATCATTCAATTCAAATCCATTGAAATCAATGTCCACATTATCTATTGATTTTTTTTTTGAATTTGTGAAATATTTTTCTGTCACTTATTATACAATCTTTTCTCATTCGAGATGATTTTGTTCAATGTTATTGAAAATGATTAACTGCCAACCTGTCAATATCTGATATTAGTATGCTATTCAATGTCATAAGTTTAGATTGTGCGTCTATTGCTGTGATTTCTGGTAGTTTATATAATTTGAGACGTTAATTTCTTCTTAATGAACAATATCTTAAACCTGGAGTGTGACAATGTTTAAACGATTTTCGATGTTATGCCAAGGTTATTTAGCGTACGTTTCAGTCAATAATTATCTTTGAAAGATACTCGATCGAATGAGGACATACTAGGAAAAAAACCGATGAAATCTGTAGTTTTTTTTTCATTCTGTATACTGATTTATTGGCATAATTATCTACTCTTTAATTCTTTGAAAGGACCAAATAGGGTTAGTGGCTATTGGGCAGATTTTCATAGCAATTGAAGACAACAAGCACCAGACTCTTTTCTCAGAGTTCGTTAGCAACAGAAAAGTCACTGAACAATATTAACGACAAGACTTAAGACTGTTTTGGAATATTTCAAAGTTTTTCTCCCAATTTCAATGCCTGCAATATGTTTGTGAATTTTCTAACTACTGCAGTTTTTTATTTTTGTGCAAATAAAAATTCTTCTTCAAAATGTGATGGACGATGGGTAGTGATGTTTTTATTTCCCAATATTCGTCATATGATCAACATAACAACTGTGAATTGATCTAGTTATAATTTTGGGACATAACCAATATCAATGTTTCTGAGTTTACGGAGATAGATCATAATACACTACGGTCTATTGTGGCATTAAATGACCGTGTAGAACAGAGTTATTTATCAGTTAAATCGATGGTTTGAGAAATAAAAACAGTAGTAAATTAAGAGAAACTAAATAAGGACCAAATAAAAAAAAATGATCCTTAGTTTAATGATGAGAGCTGTAATTTGACCCGAATATATCTAACCTTATTAACTAACAATACAAACACCTCCATTGCTAGTAAAAAAATAATTATTTTTATGCGTTATATGATACACATTTTAATGTCTCACATGAAAACCATTTTTTGGCATTATTTGTGACCATTTTACATCATTATTATAATTACTATTTATAAGCATTTTAATATCATTTTACCATTTTTATCTCTGCCTGGGAAAGCGTTCGTTATTATAGAAATGTAATCACATGTCAAAGATATATCAAAATGTTTTTTTAAACATAACAAAAAGAAAACTGATTATAAAAACTTTATCAGACAAAGAGAAAAATAACAGTATATAAGGAAGTGAATCAAACAACCTGAGAAATAAAGGATTCAGTGATGATAATTAGTAAGACGGAGATTTTTATGATTTATTTCCGTCATTTGTTTTCCACTTTTTTCGCCTATTGTTATCAATAAAGTACTCCTAATCCGACGATGATGCATCTTCATCGATTTTTGTTTTTTCATATATATCTAGAAAAGAAATAGTTTAGCATCAGATTATCTTACAAGACACATGTTGTAAAAGTATATATGCTTACATTTTGCTACCAAATTAATATTTAGTTGATCACTCTTACCCACACTCACACACAGACCCACGCCCACCATACCCACACTCGCACCCAATTTGCATTCAAAGATTTACTATAGTAAACCTTACTTGAAGACCTGATTATTTCATAGTATTACATACTCTATTGTGCTCTATCAAACAATGGAAATCACAGGTCTCTATCACGTTCCCTTCAAAAGTTACAAGCATTCTTTCCAAGAGACTTTATTTTAAAAATCGAAATTAGTGCGTAGACATCCAAATAACGTGGCACCAATTGTTCGTGAACACAATGGATGTCAAGAAAATTCTATGTAATTAGTTGCTATTACAACACCAAGAAGAATACTTTCCCCCCGATGATGAGAGACATACTTTTCATTTATGACCATCGAACTTTTTTTTGTCTTCGTATTATCTGAATAAATAAAAGATATTTATAACTTACCGCCTATGGCACTCGATATTGTCGATGCTAAGCATAGAAACGAATATTATACTGGCATCACATAAAACCCAGCTACGCTATAAAGTATTCATTTTGTTTGAAAAACATGAAAGATTTCCATTAGATTTGTCAAAATCCTTCAATCATGAGTACCGATAATCAACAAGCCAGAAAGAGTAAAACAAATGCGAGGATTCACAAAAATTAGATTCATCACAATAAGCGCACCAGTCAGAGTACAAACTACTTAAAACTTATATCGCTGAAAAATCATTATGAGAACTAAAAACATCATGCTCCAACTGCTATCATCTGTTACAACTGACTCGATTATACGAAAGAACACCGATGCACTAAACAAACAACTTTTACCACTTTCAGTATACCGTACAGAAACACGATGACAGTCAGTTATAATTTCGTCTACGCCTCAAAATCCTATAAAGACTAATTATAGATTATCTATTTTGTCTAAACGATCTGATTCGACCTTGGAGCAAGGTTGAAAGGCGTCATAGTTTGCTTGACATACTCTACACCCGACGAGATCCTTTGCCAGATTGAAACGCATTGTGGTCGCTTCAGTCGATATTTCGTATCTTTGTATAAGATTTATCAATTTTAAACACTCCCTTCCCCGCCACCCATACACAAAAAGAAGCTATTAAAAGAAATATCAGTAGCATTAAGTAGCAATTAGAATTAGTGAATTAATGAAAAAAGCTCAAGCCAGCAATTACAATATTAACAAGTCTGTAGGAGAATTTTTAAATTGTCAGCACCTTCGTTGACAACGGCGAAATCCAGCTTTCCGTCATTGTCTAAATCACCGACAGAAATCGAGTATGGAAGAGATCCATGACCGATCGAAAAACTCTTTACACCTGCGAAGGAGCCATTACCATATCCAAGTAACACACCTACGTTGCCTGTGCCATAATTGGCGACAATAATGTCTAACAAGGTATCGTTGTTGAAATCACCAACGACAACCATGTTCGGTTGAGAGTTAAAGCCGGTCGTAAACGTTTTTTGGCTCGAAAAAGAACCATTACAGCATCCAAGAAATACACCAACATTGTCATTGCCATGATTTGCGACGACAATATCAAGTATCGCATCTTTGTTGAAATCACCAACAGCAACAGACCATGGAGAGGAATCAGTTGAATATGTCATTTGATTTGCGAAAGAACCATTGCCATATCTCAGAAAAATACCGACGTTGTTAGTGCCTGAATTCGCAACAACAATATCTATTTGACCGTCATTATTAAAATCCCCAATAGCGAATGACCTAGGTCGAGATCCATTGCCAGTTATGAGCTTCATTGGATTTAAAAAATTTTCGTTCGAATACCCGAGATGTACACTAACACTATTCCCATTCGCAGTAGCAGCGACGATATCCAGCCGTGTATCATTATTAAAATCACCGACAGCTACAGAAAATGGGTTAGAGCCAGTTAAATATATCATTTGATTTGCAAAAAAGCCATTACCATATCCAAGAAGTACACTGAAAGTTTTGTTCTTCCCATTACCAACAACAATATCCAGATGGGTGTCATTATTAATATCGGCAACAGCTACAGAGCTTGGCCAATAGCCAGTTGAATATGTCTTTTGATTTGCAAAAGAGCCATTGCCATATCCAAGAAGGAAACTTACAGTGTTGTCCCCCGAATTAGCGACGACGATATCCAGATGAGTGTCGTTATTAAAATCACTAATAGCTACAAAGCTTGGCGAAGAACCAGTTGAATATGTCTTTTGATTTGCAAAAGAACCATTCCCATATCCGAGAAGGACACTTACACTTTTACCATAAAAATTAGTGACGACGATGTCCAGTCGAGTATCGTGATTAAAATCACCAACAACTACAGATGATGGTCCAGAGCCAGTTGGATATGTCTTTTGATTTGCAAAAGAGCCATTCCCATATCCAAGAAGGACACTTACAGTGCTATAACCAGAATTAACGATGATGATATCTAGTTGGTTGTCGTTGTTAAAATCACCAACAGTTACAAAAATTGGGTAAGAGCCAGTTGAATAGATCATTTGGTTTGCAAAGGAGCCATTTCCATATCCGAGAAGGACACTTACAGTGTTGTTATAATAATTAGCGACGACAATATCCAATCGATTGTCGTTATTAAAATCATTAACAACTAGTGACTGTGGCCCAGAGCCAGTTGAATATATTGTTTGATTTGCAAAAGAACCATTCCCATATCCGAGAAGGACACTTACAATATCGTTTTGTCCATGAGCAACAACGAGATCCAATCGAGTGTCGTTATTAAAATCCCCAACAGCTAGAAAATTTGACCAATAGCCAGTTATATATGTTATTTGATGACCAAAAGATCCGGTGTCATATGTAACAAACACATCTACGTTATCCATGTCTTCATATGCGACAACAATTTCTGAACGTTCATCTTTATCGAAATTACCAGCACCAACCACTAATGGATCAAAATTCAAACTTACTCCGTAACTTGCTTGATTTTCAAATGTTCCGTTTCCACGTCCCAAAAACGTTACAAGATTTTTAGTACCATGATTGGCCACTGTTATATCCGCTTGACCATCCTTATTGAAATCATGGATGGCTATTGAGTAAGGATAAGAATTTAAGTCTGTTGAGAACATCATTTGGTTTCCAAAGGTGCCATTCCCATATCCAAGAAGGATACCTATGTTATTAGTATCATAATTGGCAACGGCAATATCCAGTAGGCTATCGTTATTGAAATCAAAAACAACAAAGCTTTGCAAACCAGAACCACCACTAGCTGCAACTGTGGCTGTGTCTTTCAGAGCTCCTCTGTCATACCGAAGTAGTATAGATACACTGTAGTCATTGAAGTTAGTGACGACAACATCCGATCGAGTGTCGTTATTAAAATCACCAACAGCTATAGAGCTTGGCGTAGAACCAGTTTGATATATTGTTTGATTTACAAAAGAGCCATCCCCATATCCGAGAAGGACACTTATAGTGTTGTCCCCCGAATTAGCAACGACGATATCCAGTTGAGTGTCGTTGTTAAAATCATGAACAGCTACAGAAATTGGATTAGAGCCAGTTGAATAGATCATTTGATTTGCAAAAGAACCATTGCCGTATCCGAGAAGGATGGTTACAGTGTTGTCGTCATAATTAGCGACGACGATATCCAATCGGGTATCATTATTAAAATCATTAACAACTACCCATAGTGGCGAAGAGCCAGTTGAATATGTCGTTTGCTGTACAAAAGAGCCATTACCGTATCCGAGAAGGACACTTACAGTGTTATGACCAGAATTAGCGATGACAATATCTAGTTGGCTGTCAGCGTTAAAATCACCAACAGCTACAGAAGCTGGGTTGGAGTCAGTTGAATAAGTCATTTGATTTGCAAAAGAGCCGTTCCCATATCCAAGAAGGACACTTACAGTGTTGTTATAAAAATTAGCGACGACAATATCCAGATAGGTGTCGTTATTAAAATCACTAACAGCTATGGAGTATGGGTTAGAGCCAGTTGAGTATGTCTTTTGATTTGCAAAAGAACCATTACCATATCCGAGAAGGACACTCACAGTGTGATCCTCGTAATTAGCGACAACGATATCCAGTCGGGTGTCGTTATTAAAATCACCAACAGCTACAAAGCTTGGCGAAGAGCCAGTTGGATATGTCTTTTGATTTGTGAAAGAACCATTGCCATATCCGATAAAGACATTTACATTACCTGGACCCCGATTAGCAACGACGATATCCAATTGGGTGTCATTATCAAAATCACCAACAGCTACAGAGTATGGCTCATAGCCAGTTGAATATGTCGTTTGAATTGGAAAACATTCATCATAACCAAGCATGATGCCTATGGTACTGGTGTCATTGTTGATGAAAACAATGTCTGAACGATTATCTCTGTTTAAATCACCTATAGCAATGGAGATTGATGAAGAAGATCCAGTTGAATACATTGTTGGCTTTGCAAAGGTGCCGTTGCCATATCCGACAAATAGAGCTATATTGTCAATACCGTTATTGGTGACGACTAAATCCATTCGATTGTCATTGTTGAAGTCACCAATGCCAATCGCATATGGAGACGCAGCGCCGAGCGAATGTGTCGTCTGTCTTATAAAAGTTCCGTTGCTATGGCCCAAAAGCACACTTATATTGTTATATCCATAGTTTGCGACGGCGATATCTAGCATAGTGTCGTCGTTTAAGTGACCAACAGCAATCGAGTATGGATGGGAATTAGGACCAGTTGAAAACGTGATTTGATTTGTAAAAGTGTTGTTACCAGTTCCAAACATTATACCGACGTTGCTGGTGCCATAATTGGCGATAGCAAGGTCCATCTGTTTGTCGTTGTCGAAATCGCCACTGACAACCGCAAATGGAAAAGAGTCATAACCCGTAGAGTATGTGCTTGGATTTGAAAAGCTTCCATTTCTATATCCATAAAATATGCTTACACTGTGTGTGCCGTAGTTAGCGGTGACAATATCTAGTGCTGCGTCATTGTTGAGATCTGCTACATTGATCCAAACGGGGCGAGATGATGCAACTGAAAGCACTGTTTGGTTTGCAAACGATCCATCTTGGAATCGAAGGAGTACATAGACGCTGTTTGTACCGAAACTTGCGACGGCGACATCCAGTCGACGATCGTTGTCGAAATCACCAACAGCGATCATGTACGGAGCAGAGCCAGAACCGATCAAATACTTAACTGGGCTTGCCACAGTGCCATTCCCATATCTAAAATATATAGCTACATTATCAGCAGCATAATTGGCAACAGCAATATCCAGCCAAGTATCATTGTTGAAGTCGCCTATGGCGACAGATCGTGGATCATAATTATAGTCAATTGGATTGTTGGCCATTACTTTAAAATTAAGTTCACATTTTGGAACTAAGTAACACAAGAACAAAGAATTAAAGACTGATCAACTACTATGGTTCAACTATTCCTAGTGAATTGTATCAGATTTCTATAATTCTCATGATATTCTATTGGGAATCATCGGATTATAGCAAGCAAATCTGGATGGGTACAGTACTTTTCAATAGAATCTTCTTGTGTCTCACGGAATTCATTATTCAGATTACTTGTCGTGCACTTTCTTTCGTTTACTGGAGATTCGTTCGAGAAATCCATAGTGACTGAGAAACAGCAGATACCGCAACTAATATTGACGTAAAAGGAATCGTGAGCTGCCCAAACTATAAGAACAATGCAACTCTCGTCTCTATCGTATAGTTTCTACTATGAAATATCATCAATCGCTAACACAATAAAATGACGAGAGTTGAAAAGCGTTTCGAAATTAAAAGAGTTATTTTGCATTGATGATTAACAATAACAATCAGAACATAACAAGTTCTTCTACGATTCTTTGAAAATAGACATTGGATGGTACTATGAATGTGTATTAATAATTTTCGCCTGAGCAAGTGAACAATAATATATTTCTGATGTTGCTTACGATGATCTGTGACTCATTTTCGCCTAACCATATTGGATTGTTATAGTAGTACCTTCAAAGTTATATGATGATCTCTATCTTTATAAACGAGAAGATGACTTCTTTATTCTCGTGTCTCGTCCTGGGATTCGTTCATGACTAGATACAAATAATAGAAGACATATAGTTATTTGAATACTTTGAAAGTTCGAGTGGCAAAACGCATCCGTTCTTCCTCAGATCAATTAATTCGCATGAATTACCTATGTATTAAAACACAGTGAAGGCAATAAAGTTCTCTTGCGAATTCATTATCTTAAAAAGGGCACGCATGTATTCGTTCAAAGCCTTGAGAAATTCTAATAACTGTAAGAGATATTGGAGTAAAATATCAAGTTGAAATGTCATCATTCAACTTTTTCATGCATGGCGACCTATAGAAAAATATCACTATAACAGGTATAGCTCAGGAAAAAGCACTTACGGAGGAATCTCATTAACTTATACCCTCTGTTGAAGCTTATATTCTGATCATTGGTAGGGGGTCATTGCGTGGAGAAAAATTCCAAAAAGATTCATTCCATTGGCATTTCATTCCAGAGAAAAAAAGGAAAACCACTTTCTCTAAAAAGGAAATTATTGTGTTTTTTTATAATATTTTCTTTCATCTCTTAATAAAGGAACATTTCTCACGAGCTGATTTCTTTACAAACTTATTCTATGCATTACTACTTGTTGTATAAAAGCATAAAATTGTTAGCTATCTTTTTTTACTTAATAAGAAAATAAAAATGATACAAAGAGTGAAAATGAAATAAAAGATCAAGAGAATGATGAATTAATCTAATGATAATGATAGTTCGAAAAAAATAGTGAAGCACAGTAGTTGTTGCTTCAAGAACAAGGAATCATCGGCTCATCAATATAACTTTTTTCATGACATTGTCTCTTTAAACATGAAACCAAAGTTTTTCATATTCTGAAATGGACCTGGATCACGTTTCAAAAAACTATTCATGAATGAAATGTATTTTATGTTTGGTTGAAAAGCTAGGGTGTAGATGTGGTGTGGATAGCTATCGTTAACTGTCGGTAGCTGTGATTGTATTATTACAAAGAACAGAAACATTGATAATCCTAGCACTTACACTCACATCTACATGTGCGCTCTCGCACTAGTTGATGATGGCGACTTACAGTTTCATTCATCTGATGTCAGATTTAATAATACTGTTAAGATGTTGTGAAGATTACTCATTTTTATTATCGAGACATGTGAATGATGATTCAACAAAAATTTATTTACTATTTGTTCACTTTATGAAGGTAGTCAATCACTAACCAGCTATTAGTAACAAAGAAGTATCGTTTTATCCCATTTATAGAACGTGCTATTGTTTCAAATAGCGGAAAAGAAAAGAATTCACGGGAATGTAATAGAGAAATGAGAACTAGCTAGAGAATGTGAGAGAGAACATTCATGAGCCATACAGAAAGAAAGAGAAAGAAAACGAATGTACCTGGACATACTAGTAAAGTGAATGTATAAGCATTCAGACATGATAGCAGAACAAAAGAAGATATAGATGGAATACATATACTGCTTTCTCTTCTCTACGGGCAATATATAGTGAGAAAATGTAAATAAGATGGGTCCTGTGGAGAAGAGATATTTACTTTCGTCAAGTTCTATGAGAAAGTCATTTGTATTTTCTCTTATTCTGTCGCATTTCTATTATATCGAAGAATATATCGATGAGATAGAGAAAAAGAAATTTTGGATAAGCTGCTGTTATCATTCAAAGCTGTAAAAAAATACCGCTAAAAATAATAGAAGAGGTGTTTCAAGAAATCTATATCCTTAATCTGTAGAACACTGAATAAGATAAAGTTGATCTTCCTGCAACAAGTAACAATGCGTAAGATGAGTTTATAAAAAAAATCAGATCGTAAAATTATTCCTTTATTGACATACGAAAAAAATCTTTTATAGAAAACACAATAATCTCGTTTTTAGAGAAACTTATTATCTTTGTTTCTCTAGAACAAAGCCACAATGGGATGAATCTTTTTGAAATTCTTCTCTGCTCTACGATCCTACTAATAAGTAAAATAGAAACTCAAACAGAGTGTATCAGTTGAGGAGGATCCTTTGTAAGAAACCGTATCTTTCTCGTCATTTTCTTGTCTCATTGGGTCCAACTTATAAGAAAAGTAGCAGATCTATTGTTGATGATCACCTACGTTGGTTTGCGTTCGTTAGTGCTAATTTTAAATGAAAAAGTGAAGCCGTTGTAATGCTTATAATTCTGTCTTCGACTGACGATTTACTTAGACCATGTTGGCATGAAATATTATCAAAAAATGGAGTTTTTTTTACCAAAAATTCACAATATTGATAAAAAAAACTTGTCAGTATGATCCCATCAGGAGTCGGAATGTGGAACTCACAAACTCTGACTGTTATAAATTTTTTGTATATTGTCAGAGATTTTAAAATAATTTATTTTAAAAAAATGCCAAATAAAACGAAATGCTAAGAATTTTTATAGTTGATATGTGCGCTCTGAAATTTTATCATTTCGAAAATGTTCGCATATATAATTACTTTTCTACCAATTTATATGATTCATTTAATATCGTTATACGGTAAGAACCTTATTTGTATTGTCAGATACATCTTCAATATATAACTTCTATTTCCCTAATGATAACATATGTATACGATACATGTCACAAAAAACAGCAAATATAATTTTACTCTTCGTTTCGTCGGTACAACTACCGTATTAGCGTGCTATAGAAATTGATTTTATCATTCAGTAATCTATTGTGCACACTATCTTTTCTTCCGTCGAATTTCGACATATGCTGCTGAGTTTTGCCTAAAATTAGAATTTGACTGTTTCATATTTGTCTACGTCCGTCCTATCTGATTCTGATAGATCAAAAATACGACCGTCCTATTAATTGACACCTACAATAAGATCTCATCGCTGCATGAAAAATCAAAAACCACAAAAATCAGACTACACAGTTAGAATCCACAGATTTTCAGAACGATCTAAGCACTATATTACTTAGGTGCCATGTCTTGTTGCTATGGAAACATGTTCCATCATATTTGCCTTACTTCCCGCACTGTTGCTACGGTCTGTAATAAAGGGGACCTGGGGGAGCCGCAAAAACCTCGATGTAATCTGACATTCGCTATTATTTTCTTCGGAAATACACCTGAGTTTCACGAAAGAATCGAATTAACTGTGGATTTTTATCATACTGAATACGAAGAATGTAAAACAACAAGAACATACCTGGTGATTTGGATGCAGTAAAACAAACTACCAGTATACCAATGGTCATAGCTATACTTGTGAACATAGGCAATATAAAGACAGGTTTGATACTTAATTTCAGTATTGACCAGAGGTAATATTTCCTAGGAAAGAATAACAACGATCATATTTGATATCAAAAGAAAAAGTCATACATTATCTGTCGAATCGTGTAAGTTTTCATTCGATCGATGGTGTTATTTTGAACATTTCTTACACTTTGTGCACTTAAAATTGATTTCAGCTTCTCGTTTGCATTGAGGGAAACACTCTTCTTAGGAAGCGAGGCGTTGATCACTTCAGCGTTCCCATCCCTAGGAACCATATCAATCTACGAGGAGACAGCAGTTAAAGAAGAACACATATCTGATATGAGCATATAAGTATATCTCTAAAAATCGCGAGCTTCTAGAAGAAACTGTCGATACAGTAGTTTTATCTAATTCGTTCAGTCGATATATAAGTGTGCGACTTTTCTGAGCAGTTTCAACGATTTTCAAGCTATCAAAAAGGATGTATTTAATAAATTGAGCAGATTGCACAAGATTTTTGGCAATAAACTTACACTTGATCAAAACAGTTGCGTGAATAGTGTAGTGTATTAAAAGGATTATCGAAACTGCTGTTTCCAATGTTTGTTTGGCCAACTGACACTTATTTAGTATTGATTGATCTCTGCCAAAATTAATAGATTGTTCTCGCTATTATCAACAGTTTTGCATGGACATCTTCAGGTCTAAGATTTTAAATGTGTTTCCTATCCATATTTTTTCAAATAACCAACAGCATAACTTTAGATCCTTCGAGCCTTCATAAAGGTTCCAGGATCATCAGTTTTGGTATTGTGGTCTGAGCAAGTAAATATGTCGTTGGGTTTCAACATAGGAAATACATAGCGAAGATATTTTGTTCTCTTTCAATGTTTAGAAAAAAACCTATCGAAATACATCGCGTCGCGAACTCACTTTTCTCTTTTGAATGAGTTTTGGAAACAAATATATTAAAAGTATCCAAGCGAAGAAAGTTTTTTTTCGGTGGGAATTGCAAGATTTTATTTAGATTTCTTAAAGACTAGTATCAATATTTTCCATGCAAGTCATTTCCAGTTTTGTCTGAATTTTTACATACTTATGCCAGATATATTCGTTCAAGGTCAGAAGATTATGAACTGATAATATTTCGACAAAACTATATCTCACTGAGATGAAATGTTCTAACAGGAATTGTGTTTCTCAGTCTTCTTTCTCAAGTTACGATTATTTTGGATACTCTTTTCATTGACATTAAGGTGGCAATAAAATCGAATGATCGAGCTTATAGTCGCAATGATGTCTATTCATAGACATAAATGACAACGATTAGCTAGAAAAGTGTTGGTCATATCGATTTGCTATACAAATAGAAGACAATGCCGCAAAAAATAATGGTTCCTAACGGAAAATCTACATAGACTACAATTCAACACAGACAGTTAGCTCTTGATATGTTGTTTTGAACGCTTTTTATTATAGCTCGTCGACTACTATTAAAAAGAACGCATGTGTAGAGAGTGGATTAAGTATTAATCATCGACACCAGAGCTGTAATAGTTCTCGATCACTTATCAACGGAATATGAAAGCATAAGTCTTCGCATAGTACTGATGATATACAATCCCTGATGAAAGTATCTGATTGTTTTCTTGTAGAGTTGTTTTCAACTACCCTGAATTAAGAATCATCGTAATTATGTTATACGAACCATGTTTCACGACTTAGGATTATTCACTTTTCATGAACTGTTTTGGTTATTAATATATATGATCAAAACAACTCTCAATTATGATATTGTGTACTGTAGCCAAGATCACAAATTTCTTGAAAAGATAATTCGAAGAAAAAGTATGCCCATAAATGCTTTGAAAGGAACTAAAAGAGTATGAATCATCAATGTACAAGACTACTTGGTAAAATATTTGATGAAATAAAAAATTGATTATCTATATTCTACAGAATACTTTCAGCAACTAGCAGAGCTATTTATGTATACTAAACACAACATCCACATCTGAGTAACTCAAACAGCAGCGATGAATGCTAGTACTTTCACGCGCTAGACGTCAAAATCTCTGTAAACTAAAGCTGCCACCGTTTAAACAGTACTACTCGATTATTACTAAGTGACTGTGTGAAGAAAATCCGTGTCCTATAGTCTTTATTTTCGATTTTCTATGCAAAAATAGATTAGTTATGAAGCACTAAGCATTACTTACCTCATCCACATGGGTCTGCATCGTTCACCTATGTGTTTATGCGCACTTTTGATCAATCAAGAAATTGGCGTTGCTACCACCTGATTGTCTCGTATCAAGTGTTGTTGCAGGGTATACAAAAAAAATCTCTAAATAAAAAATTAATTGTTTAAGCATTTATTGCCAATGATGAATTATTGGGTGGTACAAATATAACAGGTGTTTTTTTCTGTCTTTGTTTTTAGTGTACAATGTGGAAGAACTTTCGAAGCCTCTTTCCTTATCATATGTGGCGTATATTTGTCTACAAAATGGTATAAAAAGTTTTATCAATACTCTATCCATCATTGAGTAACAGAGAACGGAATCGTAACATCAAATATATAGAGCTTTCTAGCCAATCTTGAACATTATTTTTGACAGTTAGTTATGATTCTTCTATGAGGTTTTATTTGAGTGGAAGCTGACTTCAATGCAGTGTATGAATTAGTAAAAATCACTTCGTACTATTAATCGTATAATAAGGAAGATTTGGATTAGTAATCTTATAAAAAATGCGTAGCTCTAAAAACGATAAACTCATGTTCTGATAAGAAAAAAAATGCATCTGCATTGAAGGTACTTTCAATAAATAGAGTGATTGAGTTTACACTTCTGCACATCAATATACAAGCACACAGGGACAAAATGATGCAACAGTAATTTGAAGAGCACTTTTCCGACTTTCGGACAGAAGATCATTGACCTGTGAATAGTCCAGTTCTCAACCCACTGAGTTATTGCATAGGGGATAAGTTGGGCCAACAAATGGATCCAAGTCGTATAATGAACAGACAATTGTTTACCAATGAAATAGAACAAGACGTCGAAAGATTCGATTTTAAGTCCTGTTTCGAAGTACTTTCAGCTGGACAAATCGAATTTTTTTATTGAATGCCGCAAAGCAACGTAGGTTATGTTTTTTCGATTAAGTATCCAATTTCGGGGAGCTTAGAAGTATGTCACTTTAGCATATCAGAAAATATTTACGATAATAACAAAATGAGAGAAAAATTCACTACGACACAGGGCAAATCATTATAGAATGCCCATTATATTTTTGTATCGTATATTGAAGTGCTTGGATCATTGCTATAAAATAATTAGATCGAAAGAAGTGTACATTTTATCTCCTTCATTCCTTGATTATGAGAATATTTGTCAGCCTGAAAATAAGGAGATATTCAGACTAATATTTTCTACATTGTACGTTCGACTATTGTTGCAGTGTTGACTGATGCATGAAGAGTAGGATTATATATTCGTATGGGATCTTTTTCTTCTTCGTAATGTACAGAAACTTAGACAAATACGTTGCCTTTCCCTGTACAGATAGTAATCGTTACATTACTAATTAAACGAAGAATAAGAGATAGATATAATTTTTCCTCTGTTCGAAGCCTATTAAGTCATGGTAAATATGTGAGTTTCGCTTTTTTTCCAGTGAAAGGCTCGAAGAGCAGGTTGTCTTTCTATCATCTTAATAATAAATTAAAAATAGAGTAAGTATTTAGCAGACATGTAAAGAGATATGCTTTTCTACGTCCTACTTCTAGACATTGATGCTACCTATCATTATTTACAAGGATATTTCGGCCAAGAAACAGCTGTCGGGAGCACGAAAATGTTATGCCAATCCTAGAAAGTAACTCATTTTCCACAACGGAGTGAATAAATTTCATTGAGCTCTGTTGGTGATCGCTCTACCAGAGATGGAACCGGTCTACCTTTTTTCAGACCAGTACCGGTGCGGGTCTGGAGAAAGGTAGACCGGACCGGACCGGTCGGTATACCGGTTTGACCGGTCTACCAGTCCAAACCGGTCTACCGATAGTGACAGGATACTGGTGATACGCCAGCTTATCAGGAAAACCCGACCTATCGATAAAATATCGATCTACAGACAACAGGCTGAAGCTTAAAATGAAATCTTGTGCAGTGAACTCTCTGGTGGGTTACCTTCGAACCTTGAATACAATCATAGAGCAGGAAAGTGAAAAGTATAGACCAGTATAGACCGGTTTGAACCGGTCAGACCGATTTGGACCGGTAGACCGGTCGATCCAAAATCCAGACCGGTACCGGACAGGACCGGACCGACCGATAACCGGTAGCGGTTCCATCTCTGCGTCCTACCCAAATCATGATCTCTTTGAGATGCGCTTGGTTGTATGAGCAGTTGAGGAGAAATGTAAAGTTTCCGTATTTGCTTTGTTAATGAGATGACGAGAGTGAACTAATCAAACATCAGACAGAACCCTGTTCTGCCTGTATAAACGCACAAGAGGAAACAGGATGTCTTTGTTTGTTACATTCCTTCTTCAGAAATGGAACCGATACCGATACAAATTTCAGACTTGCTGGTCTGCCAATAGACGGGTTCTCACATTTTCATCGGCCAGACATCCGTAGATCGGTCTTACTTATCTTAATACTCATATAAAACAAGTTTACTCATAACTTCTATCGGTTTTCGTGATAACTCGTAGAACTTATAATAAAGTTTTTTTAAAACTAGGTCATGTCAAATAGCATTGTCCTCAACAGGGAACTGGCACTAACAACTATGACTAGGAGCAATATCGTCTCAGATATCAGATCGGCCAGTCGCTGGTAGACCACTCGATTGCTGACAGACCGGTCGGTTCAATTAAATCTGACCTATACAGGTTAGTACTGGTACCGATCTTCAACAAACTGAACTGGCTCTATCTCTGTCATGCTTTACTCAAAATAGCATCGGCAATGGCGGCTCCGACCTTGATCTCTTCTACATATTTCAGATTTTAGTGTAATTACTGACTTCGAATTAAAAAGTTTCGTTTAGTCTGCGTCATATTATTATTATTACAAAAAAATACTTGATCGAGCTGTATCAAATACAAATGTAATGATTATTTTGGAGCACCTAATAACTCTGAACTACTGCATCTATTTCTGTTTAAATTACATCGAAGGAAAAAATTTCTTTATCTTATTTCATCACATGTGTGCGAAGAATATTATGTCAACAGCAGAAAGTATCTAAGGCAAAATTGCAGTCGATTCTGCTATACGAAGTGAAGCTTCAAGCAAGAATCGACCAGCATGTTTGTAAATAACACTTATGTATAAAAAGTAGAACACAAGAATTCAATCAAGAAGATGGATTGTTCAAAAAAGTTTCAAAGAATAGGAGATACATTCCGTATTCTCGGCTCCTTCGTAAGCTGCTGATCTTCTTGCCTATTCGCGAGAACGAAAATAGAACAGAATTTGGAATTATGCTATTCATCAGTGTAACGATCTCTAACATGAACGTATATCATCTAAATAGCGCAGATTAAATATAAATAGTATATCCGTAATTACCGTTAAATAATGCCCAAGTATTATTCAAGTCAAAAAAGAACGAGAAAATTCACTAGCTGTAAATCCAAATGAATGCAAAAAATTAAAAATCATATGAAGAAAAATACATTTATTATCCTCTTTTATAATAGTGATCACTGATGCATAGATTTCTTTTCGCCCATCTTAATGAAAAACATGATCAATCAGACAGAATAACTCGTAGGTTACGTGTTTTTCGCCTCCCACGAAACGAATATTACCTTCAATTAATGTATGAAAAGAGAAACGAAAAGCATACTTTCGTCATCTCTCTGACGTTAACGAAACATGTGCAGGTAATTCGATATGACAGCATGTTTACATTACGATTTTCGTTTTTCGTCATATATGTGATCACTGCTTGTTGATATTTTCTAACATATACAGAGAGGATGAGCGACGCATGTGCAGACTATTTTGAGAGTAAGAGTAAGAGCTTTCAGAGTGTTTAAATTTAATATGTCAACAATTTTCTTAATATATAACAATAATAAGAATAAAAATAATGATAAACTGCTTTTTCAATAATATATAAATTTTTTTTCTTGATTTTGAAATTTTTGTTATTGGTAAGAAATATTAAAACAATAAGAATAAAGAAAACAAGGAAAAAAATCACTGCTTGAATAATAAAAATGAATTTGAATGAGAGATCTTTCGAATTTATTACTGTCAAATGGTTTTCTAAAAACAATTTATCAGGATGAAGCATAATCAGTGCTTCGACAAATAGTGTGCAAGATCAATTGCAAACAATATAGAGAATTCATTAGTTGAGTGTAAGTTTACGCATGAGAAAGATTGAAAGCGAATCATACGACATATATTGACAGTTGCTCAAACTGTCAATGATCAGATGATTTTTAACTCTACTAGCTCAAATGATGCAAAATAGTGAATCATTAACAAAATGCATGTATTTATACAGAATTCACTACTACAACTTAGTGGAAAATTTTAAGGGTTAAAATCGATTAAAATTTCAAAACTCTATGAGCCTAATTGAATTATAATTTTAATTTTGTTGTACAATCATTCAATTAAAACCTTGATATTGTTTCACAAAAAAATCAGATGATAATTTTGATTACAACCAGTTACAATTTTGATTTTGTTGCACAAAAATTGGATTATTGATCTCGATTATTCCCATAGAATTTTGAAGCTTTAATCGATTTTAATCACACGAATTTTTCGCTGGGTTATTATCTGTTAATCTGCTTCAATCTATTTGATTATCCAAAAGTAGTGGCGGAGATACTTTTTTTCTTATAGAAAGCTTCAAAAAATTGTCTTTTTTATGAACAGATAAAGCGTCTGTTGTTCTATTACTCATGCTCTGCACGACTCAATTATCGTGGTGCAGGAACTTTTCTTCGTTGTTCGTTTTATTTTGTGTTCATTAGAATACTGTGTGTTTAAAAAAACCAGCTCTTAAAAAAATACTATTTTTGTTTATTCAATACATACTTGTAAACGTTCAGAAATGTTATATGCATTAGACCAACATAAGATAATTAAGTTGAAAGATGTAAGAGACTTTGTTTTTGCTAATTGAAGTAAAAATTCAAAGAGGTTTGACATTTTTTTACGAGTAACAAATGGCAACAATGAAGAGTTTGAATTGGATGGAGACAAGAAAGATAATGATATGGAAAGCAATGGACAAGATCAATTCAATCATAAAGTCTTGTGAGACTTTGAAAATAATGATGACAATAGCGATGAAGAAGCATTAAATTTAAGAATATCAGACTTCAATGGAATAAAACTAGTTGATGATATTGATTAGATACTGAATCGGTCATATTTCAAGATCAGAATATATGAAAAAATTAAGTATCTTTACAAACAATCAGCCTGTTGGCTGTTATCGAGTAAAATAGCAAAGTTATCCAGTGATCGTTTATTCGTGTAATGCAGAAAACAAATAATATTGATTGATATATTTATTTCTTCCGTTTGTTTCCTTTTTATTGATAATATTTTCTCTGCATTTCAACTCAATAAAGCAGCTTTCATGTTTTTTCAATTTAGTTTAATTTCATTTAATAGGCTTTCAACATTTTCCATGAAATTAAAAAATTAGAAAAATGGCATTTACGATGATGAAACGGCCAAAAAATTGATGCAGTTTAGATTTATTGATTAAAATAGAAATTTTGATGAATTTCATTGCATGATTTTGATAAAAAAAAATCAAATTCATTGCATTTGCTTGACTAACATGTCGCTTTTCATCAATGAATTTGGCAAACACTAATTGTTATATTGCTTCATCATCGAAAATACCATTTTTTTCATGTTTTTGACATAAAATCCATGAAAATCATGCAATTTTTTAAATTTTTTAACACCATGGGTTTGAAGACTTTTCGGAGTAGCTTCGCATACTTCTCGAAACTTAAAAGTACTTCGCAATACTTCGAAGGTACTTTAAAGTTGCCTGGAACCACTTCTCGCTACTTTCAACATACTTGGAGTTACTTTTATATACTTTGATAAACTTGAAATCAATTCGAGTTACTTTTGTTCTTTCATGTACTTTTCTACTTCAGGTACGCCTTTTTCCCCTAGACGATGACTCAAACCGGTCTACCGGCTGGTCTGACCGGTTTAGACCGATACTGGTATCGATCTGGAACAATCCTACCGGTTGCAACTCTGCCTTATAATTTATATTAATTACACAATCAATCATCAATGTTTCCCACATAAAATGTGTGCCTCCTTTATCTGAATCTGTCAGTAATCGCTGTTGTGATAAATTAAAGATACTTATTAGAATATCATCAACATCAGTCAAACTCAAACCAGAAATTTCTTCACACTTAGCATTTAAAATAGTAAACAAAAATTTACTAAGAGCTATCAGTGTTGTCGTAGGTGAATTATTAAACAAGTTATGAATATCAAATGAGAAGACCGGTCATTTATTATGAGTCCTCTGTTAGTCTGTATATGAAAATCAAAACAACACTTATTTATCATTCTCGGATGTTGCTATTCGCACACGAGCTATCCATCTGTCATCCTTTCGTCTCCCTCTTTCTTTCTTATCTTGCATCACATGATAAGAAAGCCTGCAATTTTTCTCGCACTCTAACAGTACGGGGCAATGGTCGAACGCAACAGAGACTTCCAGAACGACAAAAATGACTTACAGTGACTGTGAGTGACTTCTTTTTCTCACATCTCAAAGACTTTTATCGTGGATAAGATAAGAAGTAATAGTATCGCTTTTGTGTCATTCTCTCTTTCACTGCACGCACCTACCCTGTCTACGTAAATTGCCTCGAGTTACGGATGGCCGTTGATATCACCGGAGAAATCAAGTTTTTTAGTCACACAACAGACGGATCTTTTCCATGGGTTGATGTGAGTCCTAACTTTAGCTTTGCCAACACGAATTTTGTAGAAAAACCCGTTCGTGTTACCGTTCACGATTTGCGGGACAAAGAGAATAGCGTCGATCTCGACACCAATGGTTTTGAACTGCTAAAATATGATGGACACATACACGATAGATTCAACGATGACAGTGAGATGCAACAATCTTACTACGAAGACATTGCTGCATTACTCAAAAAACGTCTGGGTGCCTCCCGTGTGATCGTCTTCAATCATATATTCCGCTCTCGAGGACCACTGCGTACTGCTGATCAATGCGATTCGACTCACAAGAATCCTGCTCTCGCACCACATGTGGACTGTGATTCACCTGCAGTTTTCTTGAAAGTAAAAGAACTACTCGGCAACGAAGAAGCTAAAAAAGTGATGCAGAATCGCTTTCAAATGATCAATGTGTGGCGACCATTGGGCCCCAATCCCATAATGAACATGCCTTTAATCATTTGTGATTATCGTTCATTTGATCTTGACAACGATGTTCATGTTTCAGAGATTCGGGGGTCCAATATTAATACGTCCGGCTATCAGATCTCGTGCAACGCTCCAGATGCTCAAAAATGGTACTACCTGAGCCAGATGCGATCGGACGAAATGTTTCTCATCAAAATCTTCGACAGCAATCCCGATGTTGCCCGATTTGGTGCTCATACAGGTTTTATCAATGAGCATGCACCTCCAACGGATCTTGAACAGAAAAGTATTGAAGTGCGCTGTTTAGTCTTTTATGATCAATAAGAAATAAATTCTTACCCAATGAAAAGCGCTCAAAATTTAGTCTTGCTCATAGAAGCCTGAGGCCAGTAACAGTCCAAAGTTTCGTATAACATTATTTTCAATTATCAAACTGTGTTTTATGAAATATAGACTAGGTGACGGCAATGCTGTCAATATAAGAGCAAATACGGAAAATTTCAAGAGATGATTCTCAATCAAAACGTAGCTTAGTGCTATTTCGAACATAAGCATGCAACAGAGTTGTAGAGAGGCGGTGATAAAAATATTTCCAGCTAGATGTACAAAATTATCTTACTTTTCATCGTTTCTATGCACAGCATTCAGAAAAAACATAGTGAAATGAAGTACATACTTTTGTGATGCCAAATATCTATCTTACAAGTAGAAATATATGATTTATGGCAGGCAAAATTTATCTAGTAAAAGCTGTCGCTGTAGGCGTCTTTTTAACACTGAACTAATAATGTTTAACTCGAATCACTCACAATTCAATCAAATGAGAAATCGTTTTATAAAGTTCCAATAGAAAACAGTTCAGCTTCTAATTGATTGTCTATTTTTGTCGATCATTTCTAAACTCGAATCCAAGTTTGACGAGCACGTCGTAAGCATTGCTACGATCGTAAACTATCTATGAAATGTGTTCAAAAACATGATCAACTTTCGAACGTTGTATATTTCGTTTAAATATGATATATACAATAAACAACATGATGTTGTCGAATGATTGCGAGCTCATTCACCATCGACATGGACCAGGATATGGGTCTGTTTACAGAGGTGAAGAATAATTCTACCAATTCATACGACATGTTTCACATGGAGTTGTGTTAAAATAATAGCATGAAGCATTTTGTTCTGTAGTGCAGTTTGAATGATTTCTAAGGAAAAGGAAGGTATTTATGAGTGGAATGAATGATTGTGAGATTTTTTTGTCTTTGAAAGAGTGATGATTGGAAGTGGATATGGTTTCCTAGAGTAGATCATGTGTGTTTATGTTAAATTTCAAGCATCGATAGGATATATTTTAGCATTGTTTTGGTTGAGCGTTATAAATCGGAAATTTTATTGTTCGTGATTTTTTTATGCCTTTTGTTCAGGTTACAATGTTTGTTTCATGTAGTGAATTATGTAACTAAGAAGAAAGATTGTTTTGTTTGTAGAAGACGCATTGAAATGTTGCTTTGATTCATTTTATATCGATAGATACAAAGGAACTTCAGTAGAATGGCATGAATTTTATCCATGTTTGTTCGCGGAATACTTGACAAGGAAGTAGAAAAGATACTGGTCAAATAAGAAGAAAAATCTGTATGGGAAGTATAAATAGATGGAAGAAAGTATTACGTTGCAACTTGTTTCATTGTTAGAAATCCTCAAGTTACAAATAAACTATTGCTTTGGATTGTTTTTAGTCCAGGACTTGATAAGGACGATTTGTCATATTGTGTCCTTTCATTTAATGCTTCGTATATTGTAGATAGAACTATTGCGATCTCTAAGATATGATTATCTATATAGCATTGAATGTATCAGTTTGATATTCAATAGATATAGTTATTTTAATAAATATTGAATTAAATGATAAAATATCAAATACCATAGTTGCTGTTGAATCAAATACTAGAGCAAATGTCCCTAATATCGACAGCAAAAAATTCACTTATCTTG
>CAJNOL010000356.1:77567-105172 GCA_905250125.1 Rotaria sordida | reverse complement strand
CTTTTTCATAATGCTTCTCTTATGAATATGAGTTATGAACATCTCTCTATCACTGGTAAAAATATCAGCCCATTTGGTCAAAATATGACGAGAACATTTAAATTTTTTTTTGTTCTCAATGACATATTGGATAGGAAAAAGAGGGGGAAAGACTTTTGCCCAGGAGTGTATTTCTTCTCAAATGAACAAAATGTATTTTTCTTTTGTGAAAACCTCATTTTTCAAAGTTCTTTTTTCGGATGAAGAGGGATTGATGTGCAAAAACGATTCGCAGAGCATAGTCTTTGGCTTTATAGCTCTAGCACGCATAGTATTGTACACGTGTTTATCTCGTTGAAATTAGTCTATTGAAATTTTCTTTCTAGATAACACAGTGGATAAAAATATTAATAACAGCTATGAATGCTTGCTGGAGACAAAGTCCGTTTGTTCGTCTTGGTTTTCTGAGCTAGCAGGCAAAGTATGGCGCTGGATCACCAACAAAAAGCCAACATATATCTCGATTCGACATGAAACTGACTAAACAATACGATTGAATATTGTTTGTTGTTGTGTTCGTAGTGGTAATGACTATATGATGTTCTTTGCTTGAAATTTGCTTGCTTGCTTTTGTCATTTCGTAATTCTCGAATTATATTTCGTTTTTTTTTCTATACTGTTAAGTATCTTGCTGTTCCCCATTCGGTAATGATGGCCAATCTTACTAATAAAATTCTCGTATCATTTGACGCAGATTATTTCTCGTGAAAGAAAAACCTCCGTTTAATGAATTTGATGTAGATCTTATTCAGTCAAACATATCAATTGATATTCAAAAGAAAGATATCATTCTGCATGTTTTGACTCAGAATAGATTTAATTGTGAACCCTAAATCGAAATACGGTTGAGTACGTCATTACCGAAAACAACATGATTGCAACTACTATAGGAATATACCGCAGTTTTCATGTTTCTTCGACGATTTTATTTTCGACCATGAACATACTGACCGTTCTGCTTATCTTTACACTCGAGAAGAAATGCTATCAACTTTTCTCGTTTTTGAAAACAATAGAAGCAAAACCTATATTATGTTGATGAAAAATTTCAATAGATTCGACTTCTAAGATGTTTCTTAAATGCCTGACTCGCAATCAACGACGATCAACCATATTCAGGCGCAAACTGCTAAAATACTTCTACTGTTGTAAGGCGTTCTTTTATCAATAACAAAAATCACTCGCTTTTCTCGTTCAAAATTTCATTTTCTAGAAGAAAAACAAATCGATACATTGTACCATTTTTATCTCATGTATATTCATGAAAACAGTTTTCAGAAAATATGTCAAACTACATAGTTATTCAATAGCTTGATGCTTTTTTGCCGTGAAAACCTTATTCATGCACAATCTTCGCTTTCGTAATACTTTAATCTCAATTATTCTTGTTCTTTTAGTCATCTTCATATTACTTCTCTACCTGGTGAATCTGTACGTTTTCATCTTTCTTTTTTTCTTCAATTAGAACCATATTTATTCATTTTAATCTGATTTTATATTTATTAGCTTTGGTTTCGACATATGGTCGGGGAAGATTGTAGCTAGCAGCAGTCCGACCATCTTCACCAACGTCACCTCCATTGAAATTCTACTCAAAGAATTAATCAATTTGATGAACAACAGCGTCTCATGGAGAAATTCTACTAGATGAACTCAATCTTTTTCTTTATCATATAGTTCTCAGTGTTTCTTTCTTTTGTCTTCGTACCATATTTCTAGTCTTTTCAAGTCAATCATGCTGTGATCTACGTTTTATTCGATGGTATCAAATACATGTCAGATGATCTCCTTCTTACTTTTATTCGATATATTATAATTAGCTTGATCTTGTTTTTCAACCAATTATATCACCACCGACTTTTTATTCACTCGTGAAAAAAGAGTTGGTCATGTCACCAACAATGCTTATCTCAACGAGATCTTCCATTTGATATAAGATAGTAGGGGTTCCGTTGAAAAAAGTCCGACAGGCCCATTTACGACCAAATGCGCCCCCCCCTCTTCTAAGTTCCTTTTTACAAATATTGAACACAAATAAAACGATGATAATTTTATTGATTAGTTTTCCCAATGTACAATATAGTTAACTATTATTATAATGATTTTATTTATTTCGAAACCAAATATAGTAAAAAACATTGAATTTTTAACAAATAATTTCTCTCTCATTAAATGAAAAATAAACTGGAAAATGAATTTTGTAGATCGACATGAAAAATCGTTTTAACAAGTTTTTTTCTTGTGTCATAGCAAAAAATACAAAAAAAAACCACCCTCATGAAATATAATAAAATTCAGTTCTTACAGAATAATACATATAATGATAATGTTTCTATGATATAATACAAACATGTTTCTTCTCTTTTTTGACTTCCAAAAGTAAAATAAAAAGAGGATTGAGTTGACTATCAGATGGATCAATTGAACCTAATAAGTCTTGTATTTTATCAGCATTTAATTCCATCAAATATTGTTTAACTCGATCACGATATTCAATAGGATCTTCATTATTAGCCATACGTTTCATAAATTTATGATTAGTATGTTGATCAAAAAATGAATTTGGTATTGAAAATGGTTCTCGTCGATGAAAGAAAGTTGGCTGTTCATTAATTGATAAATCTTTTGATAATTGTATATTTAATTGTGTATTCTTAAATGCATTACTTATTTTATTCACGATATCTTCAGCATGTGATTCTCTTAATGGATTAATATCTTCTTTACATATTAGTTGAATACAACATGCTTCTAATACTTTTGTATCACGAAGAGCTAATCTTTGTTGAATAGACCAATCTTTTGTACGATTATTTGCTATAATAATTCTGTCAAGTTTTGAATATAAACCAATTGTACCATTATCTTTTAAATTCATAATAAAATCTCGTTTCATAATAGTTATTTTTCTTGCAAGTAATTCAGGTAAACATGGAAAACGTACACATAAATTACATAATTCATCTAATTTTTTTTTAATTCCTTTTTGACTAATTGATACAATAATATTCGATATACTTTGTAAAATAGTTTTTGCTTCAGGAACTAAATCAGCTATGACTTGAATACTTCTATTAAAATCAGATTGTTGAATAGCAAATATATCAGCATCAGCTATAACTGCTGATTGAAATAAACTTTGAAGACTTCGTTGAACTTGTGTAAAATATTCCATTAATTTTTCATTCCTCAATAAATCATAATTACGTTCAAGTGTCTCAATATCATTTGAAACGTTGGTAACAGTAGCAATGGATGTAGTCTTTGAAGACATTGAAATACTTGATTGAAGTTGTTGTTCAAATACATCAAAAGTCATAGTTAACCAACGTCTTGCCAATATTGGATCTCTAAATATTCCATTTTTACTCATTAAAATATCACGAATAATTTTCCATGGTTCTGATTTAAGGAAAAATAAACATTGTTTAACATTTGATGAATTATCATTAAAATAATTTTCAATATGTTGATATGTACGACAATCATCACGTTTTTCTAAAATAGATATAAATTCTTCATCTGAAATTTTTTTATAAAAATTTGTAGTTATATTTTGTTTTTCTCCACGTAATACTTCAATATCTTTTGCATAAAAATAAGGTTGATATATTTCATATTTTACTTCATCTTTTCCCGAAAGATTTAATAGAAGATCTTTTATTTCAATTAATCGTCCGTGAGCATCTCGATCTTCATCAACAAATTTCTGTAAACATGTTTCTAATGATATTTCATAAACATTTGGATGAAAATTTGATGAATCTAATTTCATTTTAAAACAATTTTCTTGATATAAACAGCATAAATATGTAGCAAAATCAGCCAGAAAACATGCACATCCCATACCAAGAATTGCTCCATTTTGTTGACAATTATCATGAATTGCAACTAAATCACAATCTTTTTTAATACTACTTAGAAATGTTGGTGTACCTGGTTGATAAATTAATAATTTATATGTTCCAATTATTGAAAAAAAATATGTACATCGTCCCCAATCATCTGTTAAAGGCTCTAATGACGTTGGTATAACATGTAAAAAATTAATATTATCTCTTAAACGATCTTTTAATTTCTCATGAAAAAAATCACAATTTAATTCAGCTATAAAATTTGTTAATCGTTGAAGAGTAAGATGGTTTTTTTTAACTACTGATATTTGATTATTACATAATTCATGTTGTAATCCGGTCAAGATGCTCGTTAGACTTTTCTCAATATATATTGAACTTGTTACCATAATAATTAATCTGTCTTAATTTAGAACAAATGAATTTATTGAAAGAAATCAACATATCAATATAATAAAAATTTTCTCATTTACAAATGTTTACTTACAAACAAATTCTTTCTTACAAAAATTAATTCTTACAATATATTGACTAAAATATCATTTGAATTTTGTTTTTCCGAACACTTATTTTCAGAGTTTTTCATTCAAAGAAAATTAATTACAATGGACTAATCGAACAAGTTTTCATTTGTTACCTTAATGAGTTCTACTTAAATGCTCAAAATGAAATCTAATAAGTATAACATTATAAGATTCATCGATCAATAAAATTTGTGTCAGAAAAATAACATTTAAAATAAATCAAATATTATATCCTATTATTACTTATTATACTTTTTTCAAATTAGTTGGTAGACTGATAAAAGGATTTCGGATAATTGTAAAGAGAATATTTGATTATCTTCTTTTTAAATTATTTCAAACAATCAAAACAAAAAAAAAACATTTTTAATAAAACGATTAGGTTACCATTGTTTTCATTAACTATATCTAAATAAAACAGTGAAAAATAACTTAAAAAATATGCTTGTAATCTATTTTTTTCATATTTTATTTTCAAATTAGAAAGCAATTTGCATTGACTTCCTCAAAATGAATACCGTCTAACACTTATCTTTTTTTACGTATTAAGATGTTTGTCATTTGAAATTCAAGTGGAATTTTTCTCCAGCTTTTTCATCCGTGATTTAATAGAGTGTAAGCTGCTGATCATGAAAAACTAATTTTTAACGTTTATGAACACCTATTTCAGGTTGAAAATCCAAAAAAACTAAGTGAGTGTTATTTTCATCAAAAAATATATCATTTGAAAATTACCTAAATTATTTTGCTTTATTCTACTTGAAAACTTCTACGAATGGTTTCTTCTAATTCAGGATAAAAAACTATGTTATAAAAACGATATTAAATCAATTGTAGTGTAATAAGTGTATCAACGACGAATACATTCTCCTCGTACCCTCCATTGCTGATGAGCCATTTTTGTAAACCTATCTAGTTTTTTCAGGTGCATAATGAAGTCAAGTATTCATCATATCACCAGTTATAAAAGTACGTATTGCTTTTTTCTTTCCTTTTCTTTATTGAGAAAAATCATCTTTACTGGTACTATTAGGAAAATTGGAAAGATCATTTTTTAAGTAAAATGTCTATTTTTTTGTTTAAATCAAGTCAAAATCCACCTAAATAGACAAAAGATTATGATAAATTGAATAAGCATATTTTGGAGGAACAGTGAAGGATTTCTGGAAAGCGACTTTGCGAAAAATCACTGCATCGTATAGGTGCGTATAGTATGATAGATCTTTTTCAATTGAACTAACTTGAATCGTTATGTCTACATTAAGGGGACCCCCCCCCTTTCCCGACTCAAAATTTTCACATTTTTCATTTTTCATTTTTTGTGATTAGTATATAGATTTGAATGCCCTCTATCCATTCGGTACATTTTGAGAACCGAAAAACCACATCTTATATATAAAAAATTCGAAAAAAATCACAAAATATGCTGAAAAAACCAAAAAAACACAAATTTCTTTGCGTTTTTCTCAAAATCAGTTTTTTCAGCAAAAAAATGAAGTTTTCCCCCTTTTTCTCCGCCATTTCAAGTCCGATCGGGCTGAAAATTGTTTTGGTGAGACTTCAAGTGATTTGGGTTGGGCGTTTTTTTTTTTTTTTGGATACCTTCTACCAATCAAGTTTGGCAGGCTTCGCAAAATTTTTAGGATCCAAAAAACCTAGAGATTTTGCAAGGTGCTCAGTATTTTGGTTCTCCAGCCTGAAGTATTTGGAATTTTTGAAAAAAAAAAAAAACGCCCACCCCGATTGGGTCCGTCTACCCACAGCAAAAATTTCAGCTCAAACGGATGAAATTTGTGGATTTGCGGGGGGGAAAACTTTTTGCAAGTTTTTGACCATGGGGTCTCTGGAAGTCCATGAAGATGACGTCTGGCAAATTTGTGTCTATGACAACTTTTGCTCTACTACTCGAGGTCTATCTACCCTGCAAGTTTCAGGAATTTTCGTTCGGCCGTTTCTTAAAAACGCCGGAAAGGGGGGGGGGGTCCCCTTAAGTGGGAAAAAAGGCAATTAGGAAGAGTGTCTTTTACTCGCGGTCCACATGAAAATATATCATATCCAAGCTACTCATTCAATGATAATATTCTCCTTCCGCGCAATAGAAGACTCCGAGTCTTCTATTGTGTTCCATTGTTTTCAGAATTTTTAATTAAAAGGATATTTTAGAAAATCAAAACGATTTTGAGAATTTAGGAAGATATTTTTAGGGTTTTAAAAGTCCAGAAACAGTGTTGATCTCAATCTTTTAGGATTTTTAGCTTAAAACCTTGAAAAATAGGCATATTTTGAAGTAAATATACTAATTGAAGTTCCAATTTTTTTTTGAGAAAGTAATTAATTGAGGGGAGAGAGATCTTTTATTACGTGAGGTACATCGTTCCTTTAAGTGAGTCTACTAATATATGACAATCTTCTAGTACAGAGCAGAATATAGTTATATACATACTACTGATCAAAAATTCAACTTTAATCAAGAATTTCTTTCAAATGATAGTTGTAATATTGCAAAAAATGTGAAAATCTTAATATTTGAGTATATTACTCTATCTGTCATTGCACTATTTCAAAAACCATTGGAAAGGCATGACGAATATTTGAAAACTATTGACTTTATGACTGGGCAAACTTCTTATAACTAGGCGACTGTATTTGCTAAAGGAGAGATTGTGGATATATGTAGTGTAGGTTTTGATGTTAGTAAGAGCTAATAGAAGATCTACATCCTCACCCAATATGAGCATCTACAGCGACCGATAAATCAAACGTTTTATAGTTTAATCTTCCTCTTATGTATGATTACGTTCCTATTGCATGGTTAAGCGTACAAAACTGTAAAGAAACCATAAAATACAGCTCGTTTATCCATTTAGGTTCGTGAAATACCGATTAGATGCAAAAAAAAAGGTTTTTCTCAAAGATGGTTTCCAAAAAGTCTTTATAAGCCCTTCAAAATATGTCTAGTCGATTTGTTATAATTTTTCACCTATTCGAGTGAACTTTGAGTTGATATGCACCAAAAATATGTATTTAACTTGAAAATGACCTATCACAATTTTATGAATATTCATAAATGTTAAAAAATAGTTTTTCGTGATCAGCAGCTTACATTCTATATATAAAAAAGACGAAAAAAAATTTACCTTGAATTTCGAAATACGTGGCAAACTCAGCTTTGTGATGTTTATTTTATGACAGAATTATTAACCTTGAAAAAAAAAGGAAAAAGAAAGTGATTATAATGATTCTCGACATAGAAAATGCGATCGATAGTTTCTTCTGCTCATAACTTTTTACGACATAAATATAATGCAGAAGAAAAAAGAAAAAGAGAAAAAGAAATAGTTTACATACACTATGTGAAGTATAGCGAATTTTGTATTAAAATGGCAATTTATTCTGTCAAATAAAAATTATTTTAATAATAAAATACAGGGTGGCCCAAAAGTAACGTTATTCAAAGAAAAAAAAGTTGAATATCTCCATTACAGTTCGAGCAAAAGGGCTGATTTTTTATCGCTAGTAAAGGTATATTCACACCTCATATTCATAAAGACAAGGCAAGAGAGAACCTTTTTTAAGTATCACTATTGATTTCAAAAAAATAATTTTTTACTTTTTCACCGATAGGAAAAAAACAATATACAGGATGGTGCAAAAGTTACTTTACCGAAAAAAAATTGAATATCTCCATTACGGCTCTAGCAAACGAGCTGATTTTTTTACTAATGAGAGAGGCATATTCAAGCTTTATATCCATAAAGACATGCCTAGAGAGACCCTTTGTTACATATGTTGGTTTTTTTTATCTGTGAAAAAGTAAAAATTTTTTTTGTTGAAGTTAATAGTCGAACTTAAAAAAGGTTCTCTCTTGCCCTGTCTTTATGAATATGAAGTGTGAACATACCTTTACTAGCGATAAAAAAATCAGCCCGTTTGCTCGAGCCGTAATGTAAATATTCAATTTTTTTTTTTTCTGTCGGTAATGTTACTTTTGGGCCATCCTGTATTTCTACAATATACTATTTCGACACTTACTATTCATTTATTTGAAATAAGTCTATCTTTAGTTTGTTTGTTTTTTTAATAATTCTTGTTACTCAAGTTAGATCTTGACTTGTATTCATCCTTAAATTTTTTCATAACATCTTTAAGGTTCCATAAAGTACGTCTAAGCAAAAATCGTCTTTTTTAACCTTCTTGTCTGTCTGAAATTGTTCGCTTTTGATTGATTCTTCTATTCTCCTGGACGTCTAATTTCCAAAAATTTTTTAGAAAGAGTCTATTTATTCGAAAAATACTGCTCGACACAAATTTAGCTTGAAAATTTCACGAAAAATGCTTAATAATCGAAAAAAGGTTATTAGATCAATCACTGCTGGAGTAAAATGTGAAACACAATGTAGGCTAATATTGCTAATCACAGGGAAATTATTTTATTCTATATATCTTCGGATACATTTCTTCATCCTTCTATTACTTAATCCTCCAGAAGTGCAATAATGAAGTAGTTAATACATTGTAACGAGTCATTGTTGATATACGGTTTACGATCATATATCAAAAACGCCTATCATAGTCTCCGACTAGCGTCTGTGGAGGAAAGAGAGGAGCCGAGAGTCTAAATTCCTATCGTCTATACTCCAACATTTCTTGTATATTGAGTTTCACAAAGTAATTGTTATAAGTGTCTGGACGTTCAGATGCGTCGAACTTCTCCTCCTATCCGATTTTTGCTGTCCCTCTCCTCTTTTCTTGGGCGTCATTTATGGATGACTCATTTCATCAATATTCTATTTAGCTTGTCATTTAATATGTATTAATTTTTTTGTTCTATATTTATCACTTACATGACTATCCTCCGAATAATGTCTTAGTGTCAAATTTATTTGATTTTGTTCATATTTCACATTATTAAAACATGTGAGAAATATATATTTTCTTCCAGCTAATAAACATTTTTCTCCATCGTTACCATCAACTATTAAATCTTGCTTGGCTTCAATGCAAAAACAATTCAAATTTTTTTGTTTATCAGTATCTAAGAGTGCATGAAAGATGTTTTTTTTTTCGAGATGAAGTTAAAAATTATAAGATTAAGTATATGATCTTATAATTATCTATTATTTTAAATAATAAGAGATATTGATCACTTTTTGTATTCATCTTTCTAATATTGAAAACGAAACAGAGAAAAATATATTAAAATAGATAATAAATAGTTTATTAATACGTCTCTTTCAATATTCTGTCATTGAAGATAAAAAAAACAATGAGCGTTGTTTTATAGAAATAAATAGTTCATATGAATAAACAATCGTTAGTAGTGAAATCAGCCCAATACAAAATAAAATATAAATCTTTGAACAATTAATGATTTGAATGAAAACTAATTGACATAATCCTATTGTTATTGATATATAAAAACCTATGTTTCTTTTATTGCTTGAATAAAATAAAGAAAAACACACATAATATAGAACAACCATAAATGCTAAAGTAGAAATATAATTTAATCTTCTTCTTTTTCAGGATGAATTTTTTCTCCAGCTGGTATATCTGAACCTGGTGAAATTTGAACTCTTCTACCAATCATTGTCAAGTCTTTTTTCTCCCCAACACCAATTGTTGCTCCTTTACCAATAAAAACGTTTTCATCAATAATTGCTCGTTCAATAAGAGCTCCTTCTTCTACATGAACTTCATCAAAAAGAATTGAATCACGTATAATTGCTCCTGCATCGACAATACAACCTGGTCCTAGAATTGATCGAATAATTGTTCCACCAATAACACAACCAGGTGAAATAAGACTGTTTTCAAAACGAGCTGAATCAAGTAAATGTGCTGGTAAACGTTGCTTAAATATAAAAAAAATAAAAATAAAAAAGTATTCAAATAAATTTTTAATATCTTACTGTACTACGTGTAAGAATAGGCCATTCTGGATCATCTAAATGTAATTCGGATTTTTTTAAAATTAAATCCATACTTGCTTTCCAATAACTTTCTGGTATACCAACATCTCTCCAATAACTATTCAAACGAAATTCCCAAACATTTCCTTCTTTAACTAAATTTGGTAATAATTCTTCACCATAATCTTTTAATTCACCTTTATCCGCTAATTGCTCAAGTGTATCCATTAATTTCGGATAATCATAAACAATTATTTCTGTTGTTACAAGATCAGATTTTGGATGTTTTGGTTTATATTCAAAATTAGTAACACGACCTTCTTCATTAACTTGAACAACTCCAAAACGTGATGCTGAATCACCTTCTGGTACTTTTGTTGTAACTATAGTTACATCAGCTTGATGATCTTTATGAAAATCTATAACATCACGAAAATCAAGTTTGTAAACATGATCAGCACTTAAAACTAATAGAAGATCAGGTGAAAAATCATTGAGCAAACGACGTTGTCGATAAATTGCATCTGCATTACCTGTGGCAAATCCACCATGACCATCATCATTATCTTTCAAAAACAAATACAAAACATCATCAATTTTTCATTCTATATTCATTATCAAACAAAATTTTCAAGTATTCAATATAATAGACTAGATTATGTTCGTCACAATTAGATACTATTTTTCAATTCAGAGTTGAGTTTAAATTACTTATCTAACGATTAACTTAAGCACAACTACATCACTAGCATATTCTGTGATTATTTGGAAAGGCGTTTTACCTGTTAGATCACAAACTAGAATACTAAAAATCTCTCTATCAACGACAAAATGCTTGTGAATCATATTTTTCATGTATATGTCCATAGAATAGTCAACCACAAAAGACATGAGGTCCTCAGAAAATTATTTCGTTTTCTTATGTCTTTTGTAGTTGATTATCTATGAAAGTATATATCAAAAAATTTGTAATGCTCGATGTGATCGAAGATATATGTCATAACTGCAATGTACCTCTCAGGATTGTTGATTGCTTTAAAGACTATCATACAAAGATGAACTGCTAATGCCTCTTTTTTGTTTGACACAGAAATGTAATTTCTTTGTAAAAAAAAATAAAAATCATATTTAAACATTTCTTATAAAAAATTTTGATTTTCGCAAAAACAAAGTTGGGACTCAAAGGATTAAAATGTTTCTTGAAATGTATTGATCTCACGAGCATAGATGGACAAAATTATTTTAAGAACATTTTGTCAGTGTTCTCAGTTAAGGAATGACAACTCGAATCATGTATGATTAACTTTAGAAAGATTTAAACTATTAAATAAAATATTTAATTAAAGTTTTCTACTATAGAAATACTTTTCTAGGTGTGATAAATTAGTGAATAGATCAAGTTAAATGATTTGATTTAAATTTTTAACAATCTAAATCGATTCCATCTTTGCTTTATATCGTGAATATTTCTTAGTTTAACCTTACTTCAAATAGACTATCATTCATAAATATTAACATTGTGGAGATGATGTTACATACGTTATACCATCTGTTTTCAGTACAGAAAAGATTTCCTTTCCATTAAACTGTTATGACTTGTAAGATAATAGGTCGTTCTATCTCATGCATATCTTTTATATGTTTCTTCCTGTTATTATAGATCTTTCTCAGATGTTTTTTCCTTTCTTTCTGCTACTATACACGGATGTCATCTCTTCTCCTCTCTTCATTTCATGTATTTTCATAAGACTTTTTTATGTAATCATTTTGAGTTGAATATAATAAATTGATTGAATAACTACTGTTCAAATGAAGAAAAATTTCATCTTCAAAAGGTTCATCTAGTTTATTACGTTTTTAAAATATATATTAAGATTAAAAAAAAAATCATACCTTGACTTTTTTCATTATTGTTCTTCTTCTTATCTTTTTCTTTGTTTTTATCTTTACTTCCACTTTGATCATTTTTATCATCATCGTTTTTATTCTTATCATGAACTTCAAAAGGTGGTAATACTCGAAGACCTCCATAGGTTCTATCCATATCCCATGGACGTCCATTAGCTAAATGTTCATTAAGTTTAAAAACTTCATATTGTTCAACAATCCAAACATCAGGCAAATGTGAATGACGACAATTACTCATAGAAAAATCAATTAAACGAAGAGTTCCACCAAAAGGAATAGCTGGTTTAGCTCTTTGTTCAGTAAGAACATCAAGACGACCACCTTCACCTCCTGCTAAGACTAATGCTAAAATTTTATGTCGTCTATCTTTATTTGATCTATAAAAAGATAAAAAGACGTTTGAAATTATTATAATCAAAATTAAATAAATATTTACGTATCGCTTTTTGGTTGTCTAAGTTTCCGAGGCGTCTTCACACCAACGCTCTCTAAAGTCGAACGAACTTTTTCAACTAAACGAGATTGCATCTATAAAAGAATATTTGAAAAATAAATTCATATTAATAGATAGATTTATTTTAAAAATAAATTCTTCTATTTTTAATTTTAAATAAATATTCAAAAAATATTCAACTCAATGATTGACATCGCGTAACAATGCTGAATAAGAATAGTGAAAACGCATGAGGTTACACAGTAGACAGAATCGATGAATCATCACTTTTATGTCCGACCAATCAGTGGATTAAACAACAAAAATCCTCACACGATCAAATCATAAATATTTAAACAATCCGTATTTGAATAGAAATTAATTTTTTTTTAATCAAATTAATCTTCAGCAATATCTCAACTAAAAGATGTATTCATTCGGGTATTGCTTTTCCACAATGTTACCATCCATATTATATAACAGTAGAGGGCTGCAGGTTACGCTATTTTCACAACCTGTAACTTGCCCTGCTGAGATTTTGACAACCTGACCCTGCCCTGCAAACTTTTTCGCGTATCCTGCCCTGTGAATTTATTTCATAACCTTTTAACCTGCCCTGTCCTGTTTTCTTTAAAACCGAAGAAAATTCCAAACTTTCGTATCAATTTATTATTAAATTTCATTTCAATTTGTTACAACCATAAAGCAAAACCAAACAACATTATATATCTCGAAAATTTCTAACCATCAAAATATCATCAACAATATCTAGGTTTAAAAACTGCCTTCTTTTTTCTAATACTCGATCTGATGAGCGAAAAACATGCTCCGATATGGGTGTGGTGTAGAGTATGAATCTTCTCTTCGCATATCCACATCCTATTAAGAGATTTCTTGTTTTTTAGTGTATTTGATTCATCTAAATAATTTTTTAAATGATAGCTAATAGTAGAAGTTTCACTTAATATGTGATATGATAATATCTCATAGAACAATCGACATTGTACGAACGGTTGATATTCATTATTGAAACATTTAATATATAATAAATGTTCCAAAAATGAACCATAAGATGATGATGGCGGTTGTACTGTAGCTATAAATTCATCAGTTTTAAGTTTTTCTATCATCTGCTTCTTTTTTCGTTCCATATCTTTTTTTGAATTAGACATAGTTGATATTTCACTAGCAAGAAAATCTAACTGATATTGATGATGATATTTGAGAGCTTAGTTAATGATGATAATAAAGAAAAGAGCAAGATAAAACTCAAAATAAGAAAACTAAATGCACACTTGAGTAGCTACACAATGTATAATGGATAGGCTACCGACATATCTGCTTCTATTGAGTATCTTTACGACTAATCTAAATTGATTTTTCAGTTCACTTTCACTTCTATTTTTTTTCTTAGTATATAACATTAGAAAAGATATCTATAATATCTAACGCATAAAACTAGTCACAGGTTGACAGGTTGCGATACTCGTATCCTGCAACCTGCCCTGTAAAAATTTTCGTAACCTGGTCCTGCCCTGCCCTGTCCTGGCAGGGCAGGGCAGGTTACCTATACCCTGCAGAGCTCTATATAACAGAATAAATCAATTTCAAATAAAAAAGAATATAACTTATTTAACAGATATTTATAAATTTTCATTATCAATGATTGATATACAAATTATCATTAGATCAGAATTTATAATTTACACAATTATAATAATACAATTAACATGAATATCTTTTTTTTATCAATGCAAAGACCAGAATTAGAAATGAACCATTTTTAACTATTGACAAATCATTTGACCGATAACATTAACATACATAGAAAATGAGTCAAGTTTCGCATTAATTAAATAGTATTTTTAAAAAATGATATTAGTCATTATACGGTAAAAGAGAATATTTTTGATATTGATCTCCAACTACCTGATTAATTGATTTATGAAAGAATCTAATTCGATTCAAAGATTAAAACTTACTTTATACTTACATTTTTCTATCAAATAAATTGTTGAAAGTCCTCTGACAAAAGCAACAAAACATTTTTTCTTCTTTCATTATTGCATCAAAGTTAACAATGAGCCTTTTTCATAAACACGATAAATAAATTAGGCATTTTAAAAAAATGCGTTAGATAACTTTCGAATATTATCAATGATTTTTATATGTTATTAAAATCATAACCAAAAATTCATCAAAAATGTTTATAGAAAAAAAAAAAAAAGATGTATTATAAATCAACAATAGCTTTAGCTTCTCTTAATAATCGTTCTAAATCACCTCGTTTTTCTAAAGCCATTGTATCATCACCACCACCAATACATTTTCCATTAATAAATACTCGTGGTACAGTTTTTGCACCTGTTAATTTTCCAAGTTCAGTTTGATATTGATCAGCATTTGATGATAATTGATCAAGTTCAAGTACATGATAATTTTTATCTAAATTATATTTTGATAAAATATTTTTTGCTTTTGATGAATAAGGACAATAAGATTTAGAAAAAACCATAACTGGATATTTATGAATTAATTGTTGAATATGATCACCAACAGATAAATCAGATGATGATGATAATGATGATGAATCAGATGAAGACCATATTGAACCCATATTAACTTTTCTATTACTTTGATCAAATATATAAATAACAATAACGAAAAAAATACAAATAAATAACGTTAAACAAATACACTCTTTCACACGCATTATTTATCTGTTTTACATAAAAAAAAAGATAATCTTAGTTTCCTAAGCAAACAGAAATATATCATCTGGCTCCACTGAACTAAACCAGAACCAATCAATCTATAAGTACAAAATGACTAATTATGAGTTATGCAATTGGATATAATATTATTGTCGTATCTTATTTAAAATTCTATTGAAATAATACAATACAACATGGTGAAATTAGATTCAGGAGTAAAGATTGATTAGTATCTCTTTGAATTTATTTGCGTTGTTTTTTTGGATAAAGATAGTCGATGAATAATACTGACACCTTTCGGTGAAAGAAATTTTATTGATAATGGAATAAAAAAATGAAAGTTTAAATATATGATCAAACAAAAGTTGGATTTTGTTCTATTTGTGATGTTGGTGGACTAGTTGGTGATCCAAATTTTCTTTCAGTTTGTCGAAAACTAAATTTATTCGCTTGTAATTTAGCTCGTTTTCGATAGAAAATAAAAACAATAACTGCAAGACTAAGTATAATAATGAGTATTAAACTAATAGTCGAACCAGGATTTGATGAAGATGTACGATTATTTGATTCAATTTCTTGTAATGGTACTTTTTTTCTTTTCAAACTTTCATATTCACTTTCTGAATGAATAATAAATGATAGAATAAATTATTATTTTTGTTTTGTTTCAAGTATACTTGCAATATGTTCTATTATTGAGGATGTATATATAACTGATGGATATGTTGTTACAGGTATTGACAATGTCGTTGCTGAAGATGAGTCTTTACCTATTAATTTTTTAAACCAGCTTACACCCATCGAAATAAGGTTTATAACAGAAGTTATGATAATAACGACTGTTACTGGTTCTACCATAATAGATTTTATTAGAAAATTTTTAAAGATCGAACACGACAAAAAAAAATTTTGAAGAAAAAAATTGAAAAAGAAAGTGCGCTTTTGTTCGTTTTTTTTTCTCCTAATTTCTTATTATCCACTTATTTATTCAATGATAATAACTAATTTACTGTTTATCAATTGCATGTTTAAATAAATATAGCAAAATCAAGTTATATTTATCTACAAAAATTATCGCTTTAACTATTGCAAAGAATTTAAACAAACATTTATTAATTCGATTTTTCACATTATTTATTATAAACATAAAACGAAATTTCAATTCAAAATTTTGGCCTATTTCAAGCTTACCATGGATATCATAAAACTGTAATAGTAGCACTAAGACATTAATCCATTGATAAGACTGGTGGTTGAAAAATCCACGATGAGAATCGATTTTTTTCATAATCATAGTCGTTATTATCATAGAAGTATTTCAATAAAATTGAAAAAAAAGATCGGTCGCTGTCATTAACTACTAAGAATACCACATTACAATTACTTTGTATAAGCATTTGCTTTGTTTTTATTATATCAATCATACTAGAGCATTTATTGATTTTTTTTTATTAGCGAAATATGAAATAATTTCTTATTATTTTATTACTAATAAAAAGGAATTAGGAATAAAAAGTAAATATATAACAAAACAATAAATACAATATGAGGAATTGGTGTGAGTACGAATGTGAGTCTTCTGTGCATCTACACTCATGCTCACAAATAAAAAAGAGATACAAATATAGAAACTTATTGTGATGTAGATGGCATCCGTTAATAGGTTCTTATGAGCTTACTGGAAATTCTGAGAAACTCTATGGAATCGAAGAGAATTCTTTGGAATTCAAAGGAAATCTAAACAATTCGAGGTAATTCTAGAAACATAAAGAATTCCTGAACTTCAAGATTTTGTTATTCAATCCTTGATCTTATTCTAACAATAATGCATAAATATTAAGATTGGTACATGTTGGAAAAATGATACCTAACATTTTCATAATGCCTTAATGTGGAAGCGGAATGAGAATCTACAAATCTTGAATTTTGAATATAATAAAATCAAAATTTTTATCGTATTGAAAATAAGTTGTTTGGCGCTTCTTTCTCTTTCTCTCTCTCTCTCTCTCATTCTTAATTTATTAACAATTCAATGATGACTACATCAATAACAAAAACGAAAGAAAATATTTCATATGAGAAAAGTAAATCATCGAACCATCATCGAAAGGAAAGATTATTATCTATTGTGCAGAAGAACAATGATTGGTTATCAAACGATTTATCTAAAGAAATGACTCATCTATTCAATTCTATTAATAATATTTGTCATCAACAATATGTTACATTAGATGATATATTAAATTCTTCAAATTCAAATTCAACTTTAGGAAAAATTTATCAATTGTTTTTATCGTTAAGAAATAATAAAGATAATTTATTAAATGAAAAAATATTCGAGAATTTCATTTTAAAAAAGACACAAGGCTTAATAACTAAATTAAATCAAAAAAATAAACATTCGATGAATTTTATCGAATTTATCAAACGAATTGATCTTATAGCAAAAGAAAATCATCTTAGTAAAGAATATCTTTATGAAAAAGTAAATTTAATATTAATCGAATTTCTTTCTAATGATTTATTTTCTTAGCTTTTACATCGAACATTTCTCATTAATAATCAAGATCAAAATAATAATGCTCTTGATTATTCTCTTATTTCTCAAAATTTATTATTAAACGAATATAATAATGATTTATCTCGTCTTAAAAATTATTTTATTACACATACTGAAAAATCAAAAGATAATTCTCATTATCAAATGACTTGTTCAACTTTTATTCAATGTATTTGTCAACATATAAAATTAAATAAAATTGATATTCGTCTTCAATTGAATGCTCTTTTTTGTCAAATTCAATCATCACTAGTTAATCAAGGTCTTTATATTCCTGCTTCTCTTACAATAGATTTTCATGGATTTATTTTATGTCTTCAACAAATTGCTCGAACATTTAATATTAATTTAAGAATTTTAATAAAGAACTTGATTAATACCTAAATACAAAGAAAAAAAAACAAAGATAAATTCAATGTGTATCTGTATCATCGTCATAGATCCTGCGATGACTATGTCAATTTACATGACTTACTGTTCTCGTTAGTTATTTTCCAATTTTAATTGGTTTTTTTATCTGGAAAAAAAATATTCATCTGTTATGACTTAAGGTTTTCGAGTTAGAGCTCCTATGTCAGCTCATATTGTTGCAACCGATGCTAACCATTGTTTTTTTTACAGTAAATCAATCGCAATGTAAATATTTGAATGTGAAGAATTCACATGTTTTATTTTATTCGAGAATGTCGATCTTCCAAATAATTAATAGTACGTGGTTTTACGGTGATATAACAGTTGATCTATCGACATAAGAAACAATGAAATAAATACAAGAAAATAGTTTTATTTGAATAAGTTCACATTTAAAATGCAACAGAGCTCTTGCTGGTTTAACATCATAAGTCTCTTGTTATCAAATAAAAGGGACAAAATTTGTTGCTGGAATATTTCATCAAGATACACTCTGTCTCATCTGTCGATATATCGCGATTTTATATTACGTTTGGAACACTTAGAGAAATTTTCGTTGTAACAACACATTGATTATCGGAATGACTGCGCGTTTATTCATTTCTCTTTTTTGAAAGAACAGAACTCAGAATCAAATATTTCAATAATTAATTGATTAAAGTATTTACAATTTGAAAATACATTAAAAATGAAATCAACATAAATTTCTGCATTCCAAATTATTAACACTTTTGTATTAATCGACCTAATTTTTATTCGCAATTTGAACGCTAGGTGTGCGATACGCTTGAGAGGAGATCACTAATCTTGTTGACTATATAAACGACGTCATTCACATGCTTCAATATGTATGTTTTTTGTTTTCTTTTATTTATTCGTATTAGAAAAATATACAGAAAGAAAGAGCCAGAATGAGCAGCGTTTTGCGTACATATTTCATTATACCATCAACAAAAGCGTCACCTGTTTTTTTTTGCACTTACCAGATATTATTATATTTCTTTTTACTTCACTCAGAATTGAATTTGTTTTTAATTTTTATTTCGAATCTTCTCTTCTAGTAGATATTTTCAGTCTTCTCATCTAACTCCTATAATATTTCAAATTTTAATCTTGCATACAATGTACAGATAGTTTTTAAATATCATTCAAACATTTATTTGAATATAATCCGTAAAAATCTATCTACCAAAAAAACAAAAAAATAAATTGACACTGTTTAAAAGTTCTTATTTTTTTGTTTGTTTGTTGTTTTTAGTCAACATGTATTATTCTCCATTAGTTGAAGTAGATTCTACTTCTCATCATTCAACTACGACTATTGATTCAACTGGTAGTACATCTCATATTCGATCTGATCGTAATGATCATTTATGTCGTATATGCAAGAATCAACTAATTAAAAAACAACCAACTCATCATACACCAATTGAATGTCTTAGTCAACGATGCGAATTTTTAGAATTGGAAATTGTTCAACTTAAAGATCGTGATACGAAATCACGTTCACAAATAAAACAACTTGAAGATAAAATAATAAGATTAGAAGATGCAATTAAAGGATTGACAGCACCAAGAGAACAACTCGCAACTCCGTTTGCTTTTGGTGGTAAAGGGCATAAACATCGTCATCAATTGAAGAAATCAAAGTCTGGAGACATGCCTTTAAGTAAATCCAATATTAACTATGATAATATTTTACAATCAAAAAGGCCAAATAGTCGAGAACGTATCGGACTTTTTGGAAGTCTTGGTGCATCATCTCAACAGCATTAAATTATAAATTAATAATCGCGATAAAAACTCTTTATATACATGGGCGTGGCCAGTTGTGTTGATACCCCAAAATATAGGATGGGAAATAATATTATTTGAGAGAGGAGTATATAATGAAATTTATACCAAACGAAAGCTCGTCAAAAATGGAACTTATTGGTACTAAACAGTAAAGGTTTTGTGAACTTTGTAATGTCGATCTTCAAAAATTTTGAGAAATTTTAAACATATTCGTCATAGAAAACTAAGGTTTCAATTATATATGGACGAAAAATAGTAGATTTTTTCATAAAATCAGCTGTCTTCATTATTTTTACTACCTCATATGTTTCGAAATACACTTATTTGATTCAGTTTTCTACGCTGCATCTATTGAACATATTTCAAGACATATGAGATAGTCAAAATAATGAAGGCAGCTAATTTTATTAAAAAATCTACTGTTTTTCGTCCATATATAATTGAAACCTTAGTTTCCTATGACGAATATGTTTAAAATTTCTCAAAATTTTTGAAGATCGACATTACAAAGTTCACAAAACCTTTACTGTTTAGTACCCATAAGTTCCATTTTTGACGAGCTTTCGTTTGGTATAAATTTCATTATATACTCCTCTCTCAAATAATATTATTTCCTATCCTATATCTTGGAGTATCAACACGACTGACCACGCCCACATTTATCTTGGATATGTCTAAATTATTTTATCTATAAAAGAGATTTTATTTGCATCCCTACATATATTCAATGTTTGATTTGTGTGCGCTTTTTTTTTTGATATAGTATTTCACAAGAGTCTACGACTATCTAGATTTTGCGGAGTGAAATTCGCAAAAATCATTTTCTTGGTGCACTTTGATCGTTAGCAGAAACTGTAGTCCGAACGTCTTTTTATTTCATGAGATGAAAAATTTCATTGACCAACATTGTAACTTTTGTCTTTGATAGAGATTAGGGAATTTTTGAGATGTTTTAACCGTCAGTAGCAAGTACCTAGTTATTGAAACTTTTAGCACTCAAGTTCTCATAGAATAATAATCATTTTACGGATGAATTCACACTATTAGAATCACTCTTCTAGATAGATGAACTTTTCAAACATATTATATTTGAACGCCAAATTTTCCTCAGACACTTCTTAGCTTCTCTCCTATACGTAATACAAGTTTCAACGAATTACGTTGTAACGATGAAAAATAGCGCACAGGCCAAGACCTTTTAATATCATGACAGAAAAGCTGATTACTTGAAAAGTTTGTCTTGAGAAGAACATCATCTGACCTTCATTTCTATATGATAATATTCAAATTTCGATGCGCATATCTTTCGTAATAGTACAACATTGGTCTAGGTCAGTTTCTTGTATTGCTAAGAACAACTTATCGGTGTCTATATACCTAGATCTCATATAATATAAATGCGTTTGAACTACAATTTATGTCGAGGATCAAGGTTCCCCATGAATAGTGTTCCAGCCCATGGTATCGTATTGGTTCAAAGATTATTGTGAAGTACTCTAATAAATAAATAAGTTTTAAATAGATTCTGTTTGTTTCATATTATAGTATAATTGCTATTAATTATAAAATGATTTTCGTCTTGTTGAAGAAAAAGCTTAATACAAGTTTAGAATCCATTCTAAATCTAATTATAAGATAATTTTCGATCAACATATTCCAATAAAAGCTGAATGTTATGCAACAAGACATATTTTTTTCCAAATCAAAATCTTCATAATGTCTACAAATTGTTGATCAACGAGGAAAATAACAATGTTTAAACATTAAATTAAAATAAAATAAAAAACTGCATGTAAAAGTTTAAAGAATGAAAGAGTTGTTTTGTCTGTATTTGGCTTGAGTATATCAATATCAATAATACTACTTCGTTTCGTTTTTTACATCTTTATTATGATAGAATAAACTTAAAGGTCTTATGAAAATTAACAAATAAAAAAAAATCTTCTGTTGCAATTACAAAGACATGTAAGATCATATTGAATCTTAGCAAAACTTCTGAAAAATTGCATAACCTTGCAAGATATTTGTGAACGTATCAAAACGATTACTAATCATTAGTAATCAGATTATATTGATTAGAAAAAATTTGTTGATCTGTCTGAGATAATATTTTTTTATCTGAAAAAAAAAGTGTCATGTCTTTCTTGTTGCGCAATTATAATATAAAACAAAAGTAAAAATTCTAAAGAAATGATAATAAAATTCAAAGGAATACTGTATTTTTACATAAACTCATGTATATTAATGTCCATCAGTCTTTGTATTTCTTCAATTACAGTATTATTTATGTTTTATTGTTTTTTAAATGTACAATGTTAATATATTTATTATTAATATAAACGAAACATAATTACGATAGCTACATATAAATTTCAAATAACAGTATGATATTTGTTGACAAATGATTAATCAAAAAAAAATCGTCATAGATGTTTCAAATTTGATGAGCCAACTCTTGTTTATATGAATTAAAATTTATTTTTTCAAATTTCAAACGAATTATCATAATAAATATTAGAGAATATTAATCATTTTCAATTTGATTCTTGTTGAAATTGAGACCAAGCTTCATTTAATTCAACAAAAATAAGTTTAGCTAACTGTTCATTTGGATCATAACGAAGCTTTAAAAAAAGAACTAACATTATTTTAAAGAAATTACATATGAAATAATTTCTTACTTTATCTGGATGAATATGAAGTACAGCTTTTCTATAAACTTTTTTAACTTGTTCGTGTGTTACTAATTCACTCATTTGACATCCAGTCCATGTACATTCTGGCCATGTTACATTTGATAAACTACATAATAATGCTCGAATATTTCTTCTTTTACCTTTAGTCCATTCTCGAACCTATTTAACTTATAAAAATAAAAATAATTAAATTTAAATTGATTTTTACTTTGAGAACTGTTGGATCAGTGTCTTTATCTAATGTAGCTTTTCGACTTTCATCGATTGTAAGTGGTGTTGATGGTCCAAGTTTTTGTTTAGGATCTTTTACAAATCCATCTAAGTCTACAAAATGGTGAGAATTATGTATTTTTGGTTTTTGTGAACGATTTGGAAGTGAATTCGGTTTAACTGTATCTATCAACAAAAAGATATTTATCAAAAGTATAAAATTTTTTTTTTGTTTCCATTACTTGATTGTGGTTGAGAAGAAGAAATATTGTTTGTCATCATATTGACACTATAATTAGAACTACTTGTTGCTGATGTTGTATTAGATTGTTTAGTTGAACCTAAAACAAATAAAAAAAAATATGGAACGCTTCACGATTTTGCGTGTCATCCTTGCGCAGGGGCCATGCTAATCTTCTCTGTATCGTTCCAATTTTATTATATGTCCCACCGAAGTGGGACAACTATCTCTCTATCTTTTGCCTATATATATTCAATCGAGAGAAATAGAAAGAAAATGGTGAATGAATAGAATGGAAAATTTCGAGCAATAGAAATGAATGACATCTATCAAAAAAAAGTCTTACTTGACGCGTTCTGTTTTGTGTTAGCAATCGTTGATGCTCTTATAGGTGTTGGTACAAGTGTTGGCGATTCAGTTCTCTGTAAGTCAGATTTTAATAGATCAAAATCATCATCAAGAAGATTTTGTTGTGAATCGATACTTGAATTAAATTCATTTTGTTGTTTATCAGATGATATTGATCTTTCAAATATGAATCGATTATTTGAATAATTTTCTCCAATATCCAGAAGTGTATCAATAACTGTTTGTTCTTTATTTTCTTTTTCCTCACATATTAATGGTGAATGACTTCGTGATGTATGTGGACTAAGATTGTTTTGTTGTTTAAATGGATTATGTCGAGGATTTATAAATGATGATGGAGATTGAGGATTAGGTGAAAATGAACCTGAAAATAGAAGGCTACTTCGTCGTGATGATGCATTACTTGAATCAGGAGATGATGGAACTTCATTTTTACCATTGATATCACCTAGTTTATTTATTTTTTATTAATTCAATTGAAAAGAAAATTAATCTTACTATTTTGACGTTTAAATTGTTTCTCTATATTAAAGAAAAAAAAACATCGAATTAATTATTTAAAAGAAAAAATAATTAATTTACCAAAATCATTGATTTTTTGTTTTAATTCATTTTCATCTTTAAATATAGTTAAAGGTTGTTTTAATGTATTATCCAATTGTTTCGAAAATGAATCTTGTTCGTTTGTTATAGTTTGTTGTGAATTTGCAATATCAACTGTAACACGAAAATATTTTACAGATTTTTCATTGTGATCAATTCCATCCAATTCATTTCTTGAATAAGATAATTCTGGATGTTTTAATGTACTAAAATTTGAATTGATTGTAAATTCACCTATACGAATTCCACCTTCCTAAAAACAAATTTTTATTTTTATAAATAGATTTTGAAACAAAAAAAGAATTTACATGAGTTCGACGTGAATTACCAATTGTTGCATGTGTTATATGAATTGTTATATCACCTTTAAATGGAAGATTTATTGGAATAGAACAACAATTATCAGCTGCAGAATAAACTCTTTTAAAAAAAAAAAGAAGAATATATTTGATTAAAAAAAAAAAGAAACAGAAAAATCAAACCGAAGTTTAGCTGTTTCTTGATATGTTGAAAAGATTTTTTTTTGTTCTTGATCATATATATCAACAAATGGGCGACAACCATCTCTAATATAAAAAAAAAAAAGAAAATAATATATTTAATTCTATTTAATTAAAAGAAAATAAAAGACTTTTGTCGATTGACACATGGTACTGGTGATAAAGTTATCGATTTAAGAATTGATTCATTAAAATGTGGTTTTTCAATAACACCAAATGACAAATCACATAAATATTGTATATATCTGAATCAATATTATTAGAAAAAAATTTTATTATATCTAGAGAGGAAAAAAAACCTTTTTTGTGACATTGTTAATGATGGATATGCACATCCATTGGATTCATAATATTGAATAATTTGATCAACTCGTGGAAATATTTGATGATAAGCAAGTAATGAACATGCTCCAAATGCTAATTGATGTTTGGCATCCTATTTTAAATAATTAATTTCTTTCTTTTTTTTCACATAGAATTTGGAAAAACTTACATGAGAATGAAGTACAGCTATATTTGATGGTGATTCAAGTAAATATGATGTTATTTTTTGACAAAACCATAATAAAACAATGAGACGTGGTGATTGTTTTTCATCAAATAATGATAAGTTATGAAACTATAAACAAAAAAACATCATTTTTTTTTGAAGAAATATGTAATTTAAAACCAAACCCTATTATGAAATAAGTCTTGTTGATAAGATAATTGATCAATAGGAAATTGCTCAAGTGAATAAATCATATATGATTGTGGATATTTTGTGTCAAGAAAATTACGAATCGATTCAGCTGTTTGACGTGAAGATGCATCAGATGGGTTTTCGCGTTGTGTTGATATTACTAAAATATTTTATTCAATATTATCTATTTTACAAAGCTTTTATAGAACTAAATCAAGACAATGTATATGAAAATCATACAATCATCTAAGATAATTATACATCAAGATAGTCGGCCTTGCATTAGATGAAAGAGAGTAGAAGAAGCGAATTTGGATATGTGATTGCCTCATTCTCTAGATAGTCGAATTAATCAAGTATGGAATTAGTATCAGTCGGTCCAGTCATCAATCTAATTTATTTATTTCTCTACTTCTATCGCAAAGACTCATTTAACGTTTCTATTGATTCTAATTATAGAATGCCGTGTATATTTTATGCAATCAATTTTGCTTCTTTTTTTTCATAGTTTTCTTTATCATGGTTAACTGTTCAAGACTTTGAATTGGTATCAAACCTATTAGATATTAAGTGAAGAATACTGTCTTTCATATTAGAGATAGACATGATACCAGTATGAATTTCAAATTGATCAATCTGTGAACGAACCAATAGTAGTCATAAAAAATCTAGACTAGTTTCAAATATGGAATTAAGTTTCTACTTGATATCTACTTTTTTGTATAATATTTCTACCGATATCGAATGAGCTTTCTCAGAAGATCTTTGTGATGCTTGAACAGATTTCTATGAATTATACGTTTTCTTTCTTTACTAAGTGTCTCAATCATACAGAAGTAAATTAGATTATTCTAGAATTCTTAACTTATATTTTAAAATAAGATCTATAGACATATTGAAGCTCTGTAGTATATTCTAATGAGAAAAAGTCTCGGCTGAACTGATTAGAGAATATCATTCTGATGAATTAAACTTTCTATAATAATACATGAGTAAATTAATACCGATTAATCTTGAAGTAATATGAGTAACACCAGTGTCTGATTGATGATGTGGTGTATTGTTTGAAGCAAGTGGTGTTGTTGCACTATTTGATCGTGATAGTCTAAATAAAATAATTTTTTTTCAATATTGAAAAGAAAAATAAGAAACACGAAATATATACTGTTTAGATTGTTGTATACCAAAAAGACTTTTGAATAATTTTCCTGATGTATTATTATTCGCAGAAGTTGATGCTTTTGATATTCCTAGACCAAAGTAAAATTTTTATTGAAAAATGGAAAAGATTAGCTTGTACCTGGTGATTGACTTGTTGGAGCATTTGTACTTTTTGAAGTATATGCTTTCTTGTTATTATTATTATTATTATAAGAAGAATTAACAGATTCATTACTACCAGCTTTATTTCCTATAGAGGAAGTTTCAACATTTTCAACAATTCTTTGCATTGTGGTGTATTGACGTGAATCTATTTGCAACAGTCCACAGCTATTTCTCAACGAATAAAATAAATGTTAAACCTCTGACTATTAAAATATTTCTAATGTGTTAAAGAAGAACAGCCACTTCCTTTTATAGTGATTGTCAAAGAAAGAATATTACTTTTTTTATTCTGTGAATTTGAGATCTCAAAGAACGAGAAAGTTTCGTATACAAAGAAAAAATCCGTAAAGATAAAAAAAAAGTAAAGATGAAATTGTGTCTAATTGTTCGAATATCTTATCTATTCTTTTTTTAAACTTGTCTCTCTTCGTGTTGATTTAAGTATCAAGTACTCATGTATTACATGTTTCGTGTCATGTGCTGATATTAGATGATTACTATCAAGAATAACAAAATTCAGTTAAATCTTCAAATAAACAACTAAAAATATCTATAAAGAAATCAAAAAGCATCTTAATGCGTAAGACCAAAACTGTTATTTACCAAAATCAACAACGAAGAAAAAAATGAACTAAAGTCATTTTTCTATTATTTATTTTGTAAGATAGATAAGATGCTGATAAATCACATGCATTTTAAGAGAGAAAACTAAAAACCTTAAATTATTATATATCAAATAAATCTATTTCATTCAGCTTATCAAAAGTCCAAAGACATTCTTTTTATTTTTCTTTAAGATATATATATGGAGGTGTCCAGTCTGGCC
>CAJNOL010000356.1:0-77467 GCA_905250125.1 Rotaria sordida | reverse complement strand
TTAGACACTTTTGTATCAAGATAAAGGTCAGACATCTTCGACTTGAGTTCGCTGATAAGTGAGTGGAGTTCAAGTTGTTCTTTCGACACGAATAAATGTAACCTTCGTCGCACATTGAGCGCTTCGAACAGCTTCGGAGATGTCTCTTCGATTGATTCTTCTTCTTCGATGTCTTCAATATTTTCAATGGTATCAACATTACTGATTTTAACAAAAACATCGCTATTGTCGTTCCATTCATTAAAGGTAGTAATGTTAGAATCGATATTAACCAGTCAGACAGCCAACATCCGACTATCACCGATGCGCAAATGAGACAGAAGATCATCTCGGTGTTTGGTCGGATCTTGGTTGCCATCATCATCTATTGGCATGATACCAGTGTTTTGAAGTGTGCTGGTCAGACAAGGTGCAAAAGAAGCCAGCTACACGAAAGACATTACGAATCGTGGTATTTGTAACTGTGTTCCATGCTTCATCGATCTATCGAATAGCATCAAATACTGTCACTATAATTTGATCAATACTATGCGCCATAGTGCATTGAGGAACAATGTGTTTAACAAGCATTCGACAATAATGACATTGGAAAGAATGGATAATACCTTGGTCAAGAGATTGTATCATACTGATCGTATTCAATGGTAAGAAAACTAGCTTGATATTAGATAATTGTACGTCAGTGGGATGACAAAGGGCGTTGTCAAAGAATAGAAGAATTTGGCAAGAAATTTTCTCATTTATGTCAGTAAGCCATTCAGAGAAAAGTTTCGCATTCGTCCAGGCCGTTCGATTAACTCTCCATATTACATGAAGTTTTTCTATGTTCACATATTTAACGCAACGTGGTTGTCGATTTTTCGCTAAAATATAACTGACGATTTTTCTGAAAATTATGCATTAAGACTTACCAATGACTAGTGGTTTCAGTTTGTCGAACCCGCTCTAATTTGAACAGAGCAAAATAGTATACCGTTCTTTCAAATATTTTCCTCCTTTACTTTGTTCTTTGTTGAGAATGAGTGATCGGTCTGACACCTCTTTGAATAAGAGTACCCAGGACGAGGATTACGACAGTCGTAAACGATCGTATACGGTATAAATTACGATCGTATACGACCGTATTTCGCCGTATTACTTGCCGCCAGAATTACGGCCGTATATCGTCGTGTCGTATACGACGTCTATACGATCAACGTAAACGATCGTACACGGTCGTATACAATGTCGTTTGTCATCGTATTCCACAGCACCTTTTCGTACCTCTCCCTCTTTCTCACCTCCCCCTCCAACTACAATGGCTACAAGCTATTTGTATAAAAATGGGGTTATCCAAAAAAAAATTACTACGCAGTGTTTCTCTTTTCTTGCTCTAATTTCTTGCGTTTCTTGTAGTGTTTACATCAACCAGATCTTGTGCTATCGTTTCTATGCATTTGTTTTGGTATTTCACTACAATAAGAAGCCTAATGACCTCAAGTCTAGTGATTACAAAGATCATAACATCGGTTTACTTCTTCCAGTTACGAGTCACATGTTTCATATCAAACGTAATTATCAACAAAATATTGTAAACAAAAGACCTCATTCAGTCTGTTCACTTAACGAACAACCTATATAAATAAAGTTTTCCAAAAAATTCCAAATGAATAATTTGTACATCACTTCATATCAATCAAATCTCTCGATTTGATTGATCAATAAATTCTAAGAACGAATAAATATGTAGAAATGTTTTCAAATACCAATAAAACTTCAAAAACCTTCATACACTTAAACAATTCAATGATCATGATCGACATACATACTGATTATGTAAATAGATACAAACAAATAAAAATCTAGTTCTAGATTTCTAGCTAATCGAAATATATTTAGATTATTTTACATGTATGTAATTGAATAGAATAATAATTCAAGAAAATGATCAAATGTTACAATTGTCTTTTTTGAACATTTTATTTTGAAAACATTCCAGACAAATGTATCAATTTTATCTGAATATTCATCTAATCTTCGAAGTCATACAAAAACAGCAGAAATAATCTTTCTTATTTCAAATAAAACTGACTTGAAAAGCATTTTCATTTCAACTTTATTTACACAAAAATAAATCTATATACATATAAAATTATGATAATCCAATTTCTACAGATTTTGTATTCTTGCTAACTGTAACTTTATGTTCATCGATAATATTAAAACGAAATGCTTGACGACGTTTTTCAATAATATAATTACGTGAAAAAGGATGATCGAGTGATGAAACTTGAATATAATAAATTTTAAGATAAGACAAATTTTTTAGATGAGTAAGTAATATATCAATAGCAGATATACAATCATCGAATGAAAATACTTTAAGTTCAATATCAGTAAGTGATGGAAAACGTTCAACAAGTTTTAATGAAAAACTTGAAGGAACATAATGATTTTCTGTTATTGATTTGAGTATTTTAATTTGTTTGAAAATTGAAAGAAGAGATGGACTGTCGATGAATTCTGGTAAAACCAAATGTGAAGGATTAATTTTAAGATTAATCACATTTGAACATGCTCTAAAAAAGAAAAATAAAATATATTTAATATATTTAAATTTATTGACGATGATTATTATTCGATAGAATTCAATATTATCTATCTGACATACAATAAAATTATTCATTGAGAAAAACATATTAGAATTATTAAAAAGAACTCATAGATTTAGAAATCGAAATAGAAAAATAAAAATAAATTTTTATAAACATCAAATATACTTACTGTAGAATAAATTGAATATCTTTCCATCTAGATATATCCCCATCTGATTGAAAGTTAATTTCATTTACATTGGCTAAATGAACAAAACGTGAAAGATAAGTAACACGTTCCTGCGAACGACCATTGTCAATTGATTGAACATAGTTCACTAAAAAGAAAGATAATGAATAAAAGCAACGGAAAAAATAATCAAATCAAATTTGTCTATATCTGATAAAAATCAAAAATATTCAGTTTAAATAAATTCAAAGTGACAAATTCATTTTCATCAACTGAACTATATAATTTAAAACAAATATGTATTCTTCTTACCAATATTCAATCCATTGTTTGATAATCGTGGAAACATTTTTGGCAAAGCGATGACGAGAGAATTTATATGTTGAAATAAAGGAAAAGAAGTAATTATTGGTTCTATATTCATCATTTTTAATTTTAAATCTTTTATGTCCGAATAATAAAGATAATGATCATTTGTTGTTGCTTTTGTTGATCGTGTATCAAATGATCCATAATAAATAATTGGAATGTTTATTTGTAGATTTCTTTCGTATTTGTGATAAGCAAATGTGCGTAATATAGCAATCTCGACTATAACAAAAAAACACTGTATGTTCAAAAAAATTTAATTTCGGGATAAACAGATTTTCATAGGCTAATGTTTGAGTCTTCATTGTGAAATAATTGGTTATCTGTGCATTGTTGTTGATATTTTATGAATATTTCTTTGCTCGTCTTAACAAAGTCGATTTTTGTGATAGAAAACTATTTAAAGATAGATAGATGGTTGTAAAGTCTGAGACATGAGAATTTCATAGTAAACATGATAGTTGGTTGATCCATTATTTTTATGATAAATTTTGAATATTGGTTTCCTCCTTTGTCATATAGAAAAGTTATCCTTTTCTTCAACAAAGTCAAATATATTGCGGTTACAAATGAAAATGTTTCTTGCCTATTTTGTTATCTCACAAGCCAGAATTGTCGAAGGAGCTTGATTTTAACCAATTAATATTTTTATTTTCTTTGAAAGGACATGTTTAATTGCAGAACACACTTATTGGATTTAACTAGTATTTTTCTCATATTTGAAAGCGTGTCTATAAGAATTCCCATTCTTACTGACTTTTTTCGGACTAGTTGAACTTCTAATTTCTTTCTTTCGTATAAGATGTAACAATAAAAAAATGACTTTGTCAGGACCTTCAGACAAGTGGTTTCTGTTGAACAAGAAAGCAAATTATTCTTTAAAATAATCACTGACAAAGAAATTTTGACTACCAAAAACAAAAAACTATTTTTATCTGTTTTTCTTTGTAAGTATCTGATGAATGCGCAATCCTACTGAGCTCGGAATCGTACCATAGCCTCTCCACTAGATCCTCAACCTGAAGTTGTTTTCATCTTCTGAATACTTTTTTTTCTTTGTACATTGTCTGTAATAAGATAAAGAGAGCATATAGACTGAAATTCATTTCCTGATTGCATTTCTATTTCATGCCAACTTTTTTTCTATTCTTTCTTTCCAATTTAAAGCAATTTTACTTACATAGATTTCTCTCATCAAGTAGCCATCGATCAATAATCATTTGCCATTCGGGATATTTTTTAACAAAATATTCAAATGAATTTACGACCCGGTCTAAATTTAATTTTGGATAATATCTCACAATTGATATATGAAAATCAAATTTAGATAAAAATGGAACATGCATTTCAAACATATGTTGCCATTTATAACCATTGAGAAAATGTTCAGCAGATAGGCTCCTTATTTTTCCTGCTTCATGAAGAAACTTAAAATGAACAAGATTTGGCATAGAACGTAAGATATAAGCGATTGAATCAATGTAAGATTGACCAAAAATTGATAAATCGAAGCATGTCAATTGTGGTGATATAGGAAGATCATTTTCATTAATAAATGCTTCTGGAATTGAAAAACTAAAAGAAAAAAAAAGAATAATTATATTTTCAATCTTGTTTTATAAAGAATATTCATCGGATATTTTCATTACAACTTACTTTAAATAATTATTTTCAGATAGAATTTCATGTTTTATTATGGCATGTAGATATCGTATTCTATGACAAACACGAAGAATTGGCAAAATTGAATAAATTGATACTTTATTCGATGAGCCAGATATTAACAATTCAAGTGATTTAGTATTTGAAGCATTTGAAGTATAAGTTGATATGTCCAAGTAATCATAATCATAATGAAGCTTAATTGAACGAAGAGAAGATGATTTGTTCATCAATATAGTTCGAGTTATATCACATTTATCTTTCTCATTAATTTTTTTATCATGTGGTTGTATAATAAAAAATGCAACAAGTCTATTCAAACTTTCAACTTGTTTAATAACATTTTCAAGTTCAGTTGATGAATTATCCAATATAAATATACATGATTGAAGATTAATAAAATGATGTCGATTAAATAGTAAACTAATAATAGATGAATGATCACGAATTGTATCATAACATTTTAATGATATGACTTGATGAGCATGAAAAGTAAGAAGAGAAGAAAGAAAATTAATTTCTCGATCATAATGACTATTTAAGATATTGACATGAAGTCGAATTGATTGTAGAATAGATTGAATTCGTTTATTTAATGAAGCAAAAGCAGTAAATATATCAAGTGCATGTAAATAATCAAATATTTCAAAGAAAATTTCATTTGATAAATCTTCTAAACATGTACATATATCCATTTGAATAAATGACGAGAATAAAAGATGTTAATAGTCCAATAGCTCAGTTTATTATGTGTAAAGAATGTATCAAATGAGAGAACAATTGATAAATAGCATGTTATTATATACTTTACAATAAGCAGTCTATGAGCAATACGGACGACGAAATAAAATGAAAAATGGAGTTGATTGTCGATTTATCTTTATATATATATAAGTGAAACAAAGACATTCATAAAAGATATGTTGATGATATCAACTCGTCGAATTATTTATTCTATTCATTATATAATCTTACAGAGAAGAAGAGTGATGGAAAAAGAAACAAGTAAACTTCTTCGGATAGTGTAGGGTCATTAATGGTTATTATGCTGGATTTATCTATAATACAGTATCTCTTCTACAGCTATGTCTATTCGATTCGTATCTATAATTCATTGACATACAAAAAAATTTTTAATTCATAGAACAATTCCTTATAGAATAAGAAAAAAGACTACTTAATCAGTGGCATCTATGAATTATTTAGAAATGATAGATAGCTACAGTTTAACTTTAACGATTTGACTGTTGGAATGGCAAAATTTGAAAAGAGTTAAATAAAATGTTTTTCTAAATTTAAATATTCCAATATATTTCATTTATGATTTTATAATCGATATTAACTTGTATACTTAAGCTAATACAAGAAAAAGTAGTTCAAACATATAGCTTCGTCATATAACGGATAATGAAGAGTTTTTAATAATAATGTATATACTCTTTTAATGATGATTTTTCTCGAATATTTTTATGAAAAAGAAAATATTATTATTTCTCAACGAATAATTTAAAACGAACAGTGTAGAATGATGACACATTAATCTAACGACAACAAAAAACAAAAATGATTCTCAAGGCTCATTTAACTATTATTTAGTCTACAACATTTTGTCAAATTATGTTTCAATCATTCGCTACGATAATGGTTTTGATATACATGATAGTTTTTTCTTTTTTACATTTTATGTGTTATAATTTTGGTAGTTGATGATAAGGGTGCAGAATCTACTCGTAGGCTGCAGCAGCACTGTTGGAAAAAAACAGTTCACTCGAAGAAATTCACGAAAATGGAGGAGAAAAAAACTTGAACTAGAATGGAATATATAAAGAGTTATTTAGTGAGGAAAGTTTTCCAAGTTTAAAAGGGAAGAAAAACACCATTTCCTCAAAAATTTAATGCAACTTTTTCTTTCTAAGAAAAATCTAAACATTTCTAGATCCATTGCTACAAATATTTTGACCTGCTCTCTCTTTGTGAGAATTTATTCTCTTTATTTGTTATCTTATACGTGTAAAAAATCAACTCACAGATTTCTTTCTTTTAAGATGAATAACAGGCACTTGTTTGCCAGACAAACTCTAGAGTAAATACTTCAACAATCGATGTGAATATATTTTACAAAAACTTAGCATCTATGTTGAGCTCAATAATGGCAAAAAAGATCGAACATTAGAAAGCAACGAACATGAGGCAATATTTGTTACATATAGATAACAAACATCTGATTCATTTTCAGTGATCGGCGGCTTTGAATATTCGTAGTTGATAAGTGTCAATTTTTTTCCTGCTTCATAAGTTGTTTTTTACTATTTTCTCTGAATTATTTTATTTAAAACTTGCGAAAAAGAGTTTTTCCAGAGGAAATATTCTAGAAAGCAAACATTCCACTGAATAATTTTCCTAGTCTCGTCAATAGATATTGTTAAAAATGGCATTCTTACTTGGACTTATTCAAGCGACAGAAATTATTTTTAGATTTTCATACATTCTACGGAAATCTTTGGCAGATTTTGCATCTTTAGTTGATGATCTTATACGAATAGGAGGAAAAAGGTATTTTAATATTCTTTATGGTTTTCTTCGTGTCGACTTGATACTCTTATTTGAAGAATAAAAACAGAAAGATGAAAGCAATCTTGATTCGACAGCTTTTGCAACTAAATCTGCTCGTCATCTTGTCTTGTTCAACCATTTTCACTTTGATCATCTTGTTCTTCGTTTTCATCAATTGTTTGTTGATCATGATCACTGATACTAGCATGAAGTATTTCAGTACCTTGAAGATATGGTAGTAGATTTACTTCTGCATAATCAAGTGAAACAAGATCATGTTAAAATTCAGTTGGTTTTCCTTGATCTTTTCTTTTTAATAAAAGTGGATTTTTCTTACGAAATAATTGATTTAATGAACGAACTGAAGCTGAAACAAATTTATCATGATACAGTTTATATTTTGAAAGATAGAACATAAATCCAATAACTGGTTGAAGAATATTGCAGAGAAATGTGAATGTTTGCATAAAGACAGGTCTTACAATGGAGGGTCGGGACATGTACATCGAGTTTAGCCCTCATTTTTATACCAGAGAGAGTACTCATCGAGATATTTAAAACTTCAAAGTTTGGAATGCCCATGGCTTGAGATAAGAGAAATAACTGAATTTCAATTTTCCATCGTCTTATGGATTTTAGCTGTGATAATGATGAATTATCGATCTAGAAACTTCCGAATCATCTTCCCTGTACAAAATTCTCTCTTGAATAAGGATCTGAATCAATTCTCTTGTTGAAACGTCTTGTTCTTGACGTTCTCTTACAGCTCTATCGATAGAAGAAACAGACACTGTGGACATCTAGAACGAACTGAAGAAGCGAATGTAAACGATGAATGCATAGATACGTTAGCTAATGGACAATCTTTGACCTTTGACCTTTGGTCTTGACCTTTAATCCGGCACAGATACACAGGCACACACTGAACATTATATATAAGGGATTTTTACAATTTATATGACGAAATCAAGATATACATAGTTCAATTTAAGCTAAATATTTAATATAATTTATATAAACAAATAAAACGAATATCGAGTATTAGATCCAGAGGCAGCGGAACGGTTCTAATTTAGGGGAGGCTCAAAATGTTTCAGGCAGTAATGAGAGAATGAGATGAACGGGGAGGAGCAATTTTATACCTTTCCAACTCTAACTCGTATTAAAGAGATGCCAGTTATTCCGGTATGTTTTCAACAGAGTTTATTTTACATATATTTTTTGTACAGGCAAATCATGTAATCTTGAAATTTCGTGAAGAGATTTGTCGTTAAATTTACGAACCTTTCGTGATTTATCATTTTTAGTATTCATTAGATTCATTGAGCAAACGGAATTCTTCTGTTTGATAGTACAGGATACAATTCAATCCTATTTTAAATAAATGTGAAAACCTCGGATTTACATCCGAGATTTATGTGTCCTATAAAAAGTGAATGAGACAAATCGGTCATCCTAGAATGTGTGGATATAACGATTAGCCTGGCTAACCCTTTCTATAAACACTTGAATTCTATTGGCTACTGCTCAACCAATAGGATTTCTGGGTGAATACAGCTCAGATTTGAACTCTTCGCCTTGAGTTATCCTCATAAAGTCGTTTTTCCTATAACTTGATTTCTATTGGTTAGTGCTTAACCAATGTGGCTTCGAGTCAAGTGGATTACAGATTCGAATTCTCCATCCCAGAAAACCTCGAAGTATTATCTCTGTGATCGGAATATAGAGCTCGAATTGTGGATTGACTAGAGCGCAGACAAAAACAGAGTCGATTTCCGTTGATTTATCCTTGCAATAGGTGTGCTAGCCTTCTTATTTCTTTATGTTTTATATACCATTTTGTAGCTCGTGAAATTCTCTATCGAATGGTATATAATAGTTGAGATTTTATTTGACTATGATAGGGAAAATGTTTTACGAAAGTGAGGATAGGTCGATTTTCCTATAGGAAGCCGTAGGGAAAATCAGTATTTTTGCAATAACTCAGGAACGGCTCGGCCAATCCTTCTCATCTTCGAACTCGATCGAGACAATGTTAAGAATAAACTGTATAGAAAATTTCATCGTGATTGGACTCTCCTTTCAAAAGTTATCGTGTAAACGGCCGGACGGCCGGACATACTGACCGATTGTAGAGTGTATGAACTTTTTGAGTACACAAAAGTATATGACCTGAAAGAGTGACCTTTCACCTTCAACCAAGCACCTGTCTTTGCTTCAATTTCTTCCATTTGACGATGAGATGATCACGAGGATTTACAGAAAAATTTCGAAAGAATAGTTTGTAGAAGTTGCTGGAATTTTTAAGGCAACTGCATGACAAGGACCTGTTGAGTTTTTGTGAAAAGCTCTTAGAAAAGCAAAAGAAAGAGTATATGAAGTATTGTCACTATCCATCATATTGGAAGTAACTTAAACATCTCTAATATATCTATTTCTTATTAGTCTCCGTACAAATATTCTGGAAATTTGAACGCTTTTTTAAAGAAACGAAATACCCTGTTGACTAGCTTAAGGGGATCTCCACCCACTTTTCGTGGTTTCTCGAGAACAGCTGAACGAAAAATGATGACACTTTCAGGGCAGTTAGATCCTGATGAGTAGAGCAAAAGTTGCCATAGACTCAAGAATTCCAAATTCTTCCTTCAGAGAGATATACGGTACCTAAGAGTCAAAAATGGGTAGTCTTCCTTCTCGCAAAACTTTATGTTATATCTTTCTGAGCTGCCATTTTTTCTGTGGCGACTATGATCAAATCGGGATATGTCTTTTTGTTTCCTTCAAAAAATATTTTTCCTACAGCTCAGAAGGAGCAAAATACTGAAGGCACTATCGAAAAATGTGCTTTTTTTCAATAGTGCTAATGTTCCAAAGGATACCAAATTTCATAGGAACAATATTACCAAGTAAGAAAAAAAAAGACACACCCCAATTGGATCAAAGTACTTATTAAAAAAACTTTGAGTCCGGCCAATTGAACCGCGGCAAAGAAAAAGGAGTAAAACGTCATTTTTTTGCTTGAAAATTTGATTTTGAGAAAAACGCAGAGAAAGTTGTACTTTTTGGCTTTTTAGCATAAAATTGAGTTTTTTTTCGACGCTTTTACATATAAAAAGATTGTTTTGTCTTCTTTAAATGTGCTCATTCGATAGAGAGCATTTAAATCTACATACGCAACATAAAAAATTCAAAACGAAATAACTGAAAATTTTTAGTCGGGAAAGAGAGGGAGTCCCCTTAATGGATTTTGAGCAGGATTATATCACCGACTCAGGATCAATGGCCGTTTTTGATCATAGTAAAGTAATTATAAACAATTAACCAAAACGCTATGGGCAAATGATAGCTACTGTGTTTAAGTAAATATTCAATCAATAAAGATATAAGAAACACATCAGAGGAATATAGAAAAAATCAAGATACGATAAAGTCTTACATATGGATAATATTAGTCATTATTTCTATTTCTTAATAGCTATCGTCTTTTAACGTAGTGTTAATTGTAGGGGGTCACTATCTCTATATGGCCATAACTATTATATGTAATTAATAGCTTCTATTAGATATAAAAAATAATAAATGTGGAAACCTCGGATTTAAATCCGAGAGTTATGTGTACTTCAAAAAGTGAATGAGACAGATGAGTCACCCTAGAATGTGTGAACATCAAAATTGTCCTGGCAAACCCTTTCTGTAAACACTTAATTCCTATTGGCTATTGCTCAACCAATACGATTTGGAAGCAAATACAGAGAAGATTTCAACTCTTCGCCTTGATTTACCCTAAGAAACTCGTTTTTTCTATAACTTGATTTCTATTGGTCACTGCTTAACCAATGGGATTTCGAGGCGAATGGAACATAGATTCGAGTTCTCCATTCTAGAAAACCACGAACTATCATCTCTGTGATGGGAAGATAGAGCTCTAATTGTGGATCACATAGAGCGTGGACAAAAACAGAACCGAATTCTGATTAATTATCTTTGCAATAGGCAAGTTAGCTTTCTTGTTTCTTTATGTTTTATATACCATTTTGTAGCTCGTGAAATTCTCTATCGAATGGTATACAATAGTTGAGGTTTTATTTGACTATGATAGGAAAATTTTTTTATGAAAACAGAGAAGAGTCTATCTTCTCATAGGGAAAACTGACTATTTTTGCAATAACTCAGCAATGGTTCGGCCAATCATTCTTATCTTCTTCTCTCGACCGAGATATTGTAAAGACTAAACTGTGTAGAAAATTTCATCGTGATCGGACTCTCCTTTCAAAAGTTATCGTGTTAACGGCCGGCCGGACACACCGACCGATTTTAGAGTGTACTCACTTTTTGAGTACACAAAAAGAATAAAAAGATATCAAAACTGAAAAAATGCAAAATTTCAATCTGAATTTGAGACCAAAGGATTATAGAATGTCAATATACATTTCTTTCATCTTCAACAACCTGATTTCCAATATTAACAATTTGTCAAGTAAAGTCATTTTTCATTTCGATAATTCTTATTCATGATAAAGCACCAAACACCATATCAATCGTGATTGACTTTTTTTTTAATCGAAAAAGCAGACCACTAGGAATCAAAGGTGTTTATCGCAATGCAATATAGGAAAATACATTTGTACCAAGAAGACTTTATTGTTCTAGAAATATAAAAAGAAGACAGTAAACAATTTACTAATTAATGAGAATATGAAGTGGATTTTCAAGTAAAAATTTGAGTTGATTTGAAAATTGACCCATTGTTGTTCCGTCAATAATACGATGATCAGCTGACCAACTGATCGACATCATTGAACGAATATGAGATGAACAATATTCTTCATCAAGACTTGAACTTTTATCATTTTCGTCTGGAACTACTTGTTGCTATTAACATAAAATACTTATTTAAGTAAAAAATGAAGAATATACTTACAATAATTTTCCCTAATACACCAATAGCTACTTCAGGTAAAAGAAGAACAGGTACAACATATGTTCCACCGATCTTTTTTCAAAAAATTTTAATGAGAAAAAAAAAAAATCAATGAATTGAAAGAAAAATATTACAGTTCCAATATTTGATAATGAAAATGTTCCATTTGTAAGATCTTCTGTTGATAATTTTCCAATTCGTGCAAGTTGTTGAAGACGATTAAGTTCATTTGCAATTTGAACTATTGATAATTGTTGAACATTTTTTATATTTGGTACAAGTAAACCATCTTTTGTATTCAATGCAATACCAATATTATGAGAACTCTTAAATTAAATTTATTAGAAATTTTATTCGTGATTTTTTTAAAATCTTACTTTATAAGTTATTGTTTCACATTTCGAATCAACATGAGCATTAAGAATGGGATAGTTAAGTAAAACTTGTGAACATGCTTTTATTATAAATGGCATATAAGAAGGTTTTTGTTTTTGTTTATTATCTAATTGATTTTTCAATTGTTCTTTTAATTTAACTAATTGTGTCATATCATATTGGTCACAATAAGTAAAATGTGGTACTGAATTAGCTTCAGTTATTATTTGAATTATGGCTTTACGAGTTCCTTTTATTGGTTCATTTCTATCGACATTAGATGTTGTTTGAGGAAGACTAGTGAGTTTTTTTAAACTTGATGAAGAAGGTATTGGTGCTGGACGATATGTTGTTGTCTGTTTAACAGTCGTTGGTGATGGTGGAGGAACTATTTTTTTTTATTAAGATTAGAAATGAATATTTTGTTGATAAACAAGATAAAACTGACTTGTAGGTGAAGTTTTCGATGGTGTTGATTTTGCTAATTTAAACTGAAGTAAATCTTCTTTCTGTATTCTTCCATCTTTTCCTGTACCTTGAACATCATTTAACGAAATCTAATAAAAAAAAATACATTAAAAACAACAAACAAATTATATTCTATTCATTTACTTGTAATTCTTTAGCCATCTGTCTAATTGTAGGGGTAGCTAAAATATTAGCTGATGAATTTTTATTAACCGTTGTATTATCAAATGTATCTTCTGGCATAATAGTTGCAGCTAAACAAAAAAACAATTACTTTTAGTTCTTTTTTTTTATATAGAATTGTTACTTTTAGTTCCAGTTAATACATCAATATCATATTCAAGTTTAATATCAACAAGTGGTTGACCAACTTTAGCTGTAGAACTAACTTTATGATGAAGTTTAACAATAGTTCCGCCATATCGAGATATTATTGTTACATTAGCTTTATCTGATTGAACTTCACAAATCTTATCAAATTGTTTAATATTGTCACCTACTTGAACATACCTGAATAAATATTAATATCTAATTTAAATAAATCAAATTTATGTTATTTATATGAAACAAACCATTCTATAACTTCAACTTCACGTATACCTTCACCAATATCAGCTAATTTAAATTGAATAACAGGAGCTAATAATCGAGATGAAGATATTGAAAATGAACGACAAGAAAAAGACTAAATAGGTAAATATGTATTAATAATCAATTGCTCTTTTTTTTTATGATAATTTTACTATGGCGGATTTGGTAGTCGTTGATAATGGTATAGTGAATGTTGGATGACGATAAGTAAAACTCGAAGAAATTAGACGAAAAAATTGATGTAACGAAGATCGATTGAGAAAATTTTGTGAAAATGACGATGATAAAATAATAAATCGGAGAACTGCACTGTTATATGTACATCGAGCTAACATCATTCTTAAAAAAATAAATCAAAAGAAATTTTTTTATTATTCTTTATAATAGCTTACGGATATATTATATCCAATTAAATATTTATTGTTGTTACTAATGTGTCTTACGAGAGAATTTTATCAAGTTATAAATCATTTTAGAGATGAATCTTATCTGATTAAGTAAGCTTCATTGATATTAGATGAAGCCTAAGAAGATTCATATCCAGAGATTTTTTTGTTTGAATGATACCCATTTAAGGAAGTTTTTTTTTGTTTTACAAAATGCTGTAGTTTTCCTAAACTTACTGTCAAAATTGAATTTTCAATTTCGAATTCAAACTTTCCAAAAATAAAAGTTCTTTCTGTCAGTAAAAAAAATTTCGTTATAACTTCATATTTAAGATACTTATTGTACACTATTGATATTTCTATCGAAATGATTTCAAAATTTTGAAAATCAATTTCATCTATGTATAAATATGTTTTGACTTTAATTAGAATCCATTGGTGGTATTTTTCAGATTTATTAAATATCGTACTTGATTGACCTTGCGCTAGTATTACGATTGTCACATGACTATGTGCACTTAAGCGTCGTCTATGCCATAGTGAAAATCGCAATCGCATCTCTATATCATTTTGCATTCGCATGTTATTCAAAAATTAAGAAACTTGAGAAAAATTTGAACTCGAAATTCAAAGATCAATTTCGACAGTAATTTGAAGAAAATCACGACATTTTAAAAAATTTCCTAAAATAACCGTTATTCAACAACAAAAACGACCTCTAAGCATGAATCATCTGAGGTGTTATCTAGTGTCTAGAAGACTTAATTAATGAAGAAAGATTTATCTTTAAAGCAAATTTATCATGTGATAAAAGTTTTTCGTTCTAGCTTGTGTTGAAACACTATTTCGGTCTTTCGTTTTAAGTTTTCGAGGAACTTATCTTATATTTCTCTGGTCTAAATTTATCAATTGATTTAATAAACTATTGTAATGGCATCAAACAACACAAGATCCAATGCAAAATAAAAGTAGTTACGGTTAACTAACGAAAACCTCCTTATACTTCATTAGCTTTTTCAATATCCATTTAGATTTTATTCAAAATTTTTTATTTTGAAAAAAAATTTAATTTCTAATAGAAATCATAATAAATAAATTTTACATCTTTTGTTTTCAATAAAGAACTCATTCTTTTGAATAGATGTCGTTAATAATTTTCGAGTCCGTGTATATTTTCATACCCTTGTTTTAAATGTAAGCGCGAGTAGAAAGACAAAAAAAAAAGATGTTAGGTGAAGATCGTTCAACATCAACAGCTGATGCTTTAGCTCGTTGGTTTCAATCATTTCAATGTAAGTTTTATGCTTTTCATTCTTTGATTTATTCTTATTTAATTAAATAGCTGATATTATTATTGATGGAGATAATTTACGTTGTTTAACATCAAATCCAAATTTAGATGATATTTGGCAAAGAATTATTCGACATTGTCATCCAACTGATTATGTCAAGTAATTTCAAAAACAAATAAATTTTAGATTTTACATTTGAATTTTTTTTTTTTTTTTGTTAGAAAAGTAAAAGAAACTCTACGTATTGCTGAATTAAAAGAACGTTATCCAGATCGATGGGAACAACATAAAAATGCTCAAATTCAACACGGTCAAATTGAACAACGAATTTCTCTTCGTTTACGTGAAATTTATTCAGCACGTTCAGAACAATCAACAAATGTATTTAATGAATTAAATCGTGTTCAAACAATGATTAATGATGAATATTATATTATATCTTCACTTGATAAACAACTTCAAATATATCGACAATTAGCTAATTATTTAAATCAATTATTTCAAATAAAACAACAATTAGATTTATTAACATCAACAAATTCAACAAATCATCAAGGTATTTTGTTATTTTATCTTTTTATTATAAAGAAAATATGTTTATTTTTAGAATTAGTTACAGAATTAATCAATCCAAATAATTCATTAATAGGAAAATTTCAACAATCAATTCATTTGAATGATTTATGTTCTCTTATGAATACACTTATTCAACAACGAATTAATCAACTTAGGTGTTGTTTTTTAGCTATTTGTTTTTTATTTATTTATTTCTATGAATTTATTTTTAGTAAAATAGAAAAAGATGAACAAGAACGAAGTTCAACTATAATTGATACTTATGAAGAAGCTCTTAGAAAAACTAATCTGAATTTTACTAAACAGTATAATCATTTATTTATCTTTAAATTTTTATTTTATAATATATTGTTAGATTTGTACATTTGGCAAATATTCGTATGGAATGTGCAAAACTTCGTAGTCGACTTGATGATAGTAAACGAGAAGTTTTATCTCGTCGATCATCAATTGAACAAACTCAATTAATGTCTATTCTAGATGCAATGATTGCTGTTAGTTAAACAAAACAAAAAAACACATAATAATCTTAATTTTTGATTATAATTTATAATTTTAGAGTAAATCAGTTGATGTTCATTTAAGTTTATTAAAAAAAAGAGTTCAAACAGAAATTGAACAAACAAAAAAATCTGATGAAAAATTAATTCCACGTATTCATCAACAAATAAATGAAAAACGAAATGAACTTAATAGAATTGATAATCAATTAAATAAAATAATTCAAGAAAATCCTTTAGAAAAATTAGAAAAGTAATTAAAACAACATTTTATTTTTTAATATTATAATAAAAAATTTCTTTTTAATAGACTTGAATTAAAAATTCATGATTATATTCGACTTATTAATGATCTTCCAGGACATTTTCATTCATTAAATATAATGCATTTATCATTATCAAATGATCTTCGTTCAAATATTTTAACATGGCCTATTGAACAATTTTCTCGAATAAATTTAATAAATAATTCAATTGAACTTCCAATTGAATCTCCTCCAACACCATTAGTTATGATACCATCTCAAACTCCAACAACACCATTAACATCACTTAAACAATTACTTGGAATTCGAACACAAGATACAACTATACTTGAACCATCATTACCAAATGAAATTTTATCAAATGAAGAAAATCAAAGGTAAATCAATTTTCATTTATTTATATTAATTAATAATATATTTATTTAAAACTTTAGTTGGGATATTGATATAAATGAAGATGAAACATTAGCAATTAAATATCCATCAATATTATCAATTGATTGGGATATTTTAACACGTGTTGATTATCAAATGGAAGAAGCACTTAAACAATGTCAACTAGATTTTATTCAATATGAACTATTTTTTCAAAATATTATCAAAGAAGTTAATATTTTCTTTTCTTTTCTTATTCATTTTGTTTTATTTTTATATTTTAGATTCACGTCTTACAATATGAATATACGAAAAAACCGGCTTTTCGTTCATAAATTTTCTTGTCTTCTTGCTTCATACTTTATGTAAAATAAAATAGAATATTTCAAAACTAAAATATTTATATCGAATAGGATTCAATTCTAAAAGAATTAACTTTTTTGTTTTTACTTCATAACGAGTTTTGTTGCATTGAATTTCTAATTGTAAACCTTAATAGTTAAGTACGAATGCATTACAATATGTAGTTACGAATTGTATTTTACTGGCTGTTCACTTTTCGTATTCAATATTTGTATGTTAACATTGATTGCTGACACATCATTTGGTTTAAGGGTACTTCCCTGTTTCCGAGTTTCTCGAGAACGGCTCTTCCTTCTATAAGATACAATATACAATGTCATCATTATATTGTCTCTTGTCGAAAACACGAAAAGATAAGATTAATGGTTTTTATCGTCGTTATTTACGAATTATATATCACCTGTTTCAATGTCCAACAGATGATCTTCAAAAAGTTTTCCACCTGACAACATTGAAAGAAAGATACAGGAAGTGTTTAATAAAACGATTAAACGATATGAGCAAGAATTAATAGGTTGTTATTTAATGCACAAAAATATAGTCAATACAACACGTTATCACCAACTTGAAAAGGAGCAAAAATATCATTTGAGCACCAAAAAAAGACAATTGAGCACTTAATTAGTTATACCTGAAAAGAACACCGAAAAATAAGACAAATGAGCACTAAATGAAAAAAATATATTAAAGAGATAAATCAATTCTATTTTAAATGAATCAAAGTATTAGTCGATTATATACAAAGGCTAACGAGGAAAGGCCACCAACAGTTCATTTGCTTTTGAGTCAGAATTATATGCATCATGTAAGTCCTAATGAGCTATGAATACTCTAAAAAGAGTTCGAGCCGTTAGCTTGTTACTGTCGAGATACTGCATTTTTACGATATTGTTAAGCAGAATGCCGTGGTACCTCTCAGGAGTACCAGCAAAACTGAGTTTCGAGTTTTGACTTGAAATTTGACACAGAAACAGGCCTCAGCAAGAGTAGTTTATTGTGAAAGTTTCAGATCTTTTGGTTGTTCTTATTCTGAAATAAGAACATCAGAACCTGTCGGGAGTATACGAGCACTGTAAAAACACCCTTTTTAGCCGTATCTTAGGATAGGAACAACTAAAAAGGCTTGAAACTTTCACAATAAACTACTCTTACTGAGACCTATTTCTGTGCAAAGTTTCAAGTCAAAACTCGAAACTCAGTTTTTCTGGTTCCTGAAGGAAACTACGGCATTCTACTTAACAATATTGTCAAAATGCAGTATCTCGACAATAATAAGCTAGTGGCTCGAACTCTTTTCAGGGTATTCATAGCTCATTAGGACCCACATGATGCACATAGTTCTGACTCAAAAGTGATTGAACAGTTGGTGACCTCCTCTCGTAAATTGTGACAAGCTCAACTCAGATTGTTTAACCCTAGTGCTACCAAGCCTATTTTAGACATGATATGAAAATGCTAGAAATCTTAACCTTTACCTTTTGATGTTTGTCCTTTAACCCAGCAGAGAAACAGACACACACTGAACATTATATATATATATATTTTTTCTGTCATTTAATTTGAATATGACTCATGTCGATAACTTAACAACAAGTTTATCTTATTGTTTTTGATAGTTTAATTGAACTACTGAATCTATAAAAGAGAATATTCATTATGTTTTTAAATAAGAACAAAGAAGAAAGTTTTTCAAAGTATATCAGCTGATTGATAATGATTATCTAATTTGTTAGTTGAATGGCATTGTCATCAGTATCATGTGATTTTAATCGAGATAATTCTCCTTCTCTTTCTTCATTATCTCCAACTGTTATTCATTATCGTCAAAAATATGAAAAAAGAAAAATTTCTCAATATAATCATCGAGAAGTTAGAAAACATTATCATTTTGAAAAGCAACATAATCGAAATAGATCACATAGGAATACTTCATTTCGACAACATAATCATAGATCTCTTAAACGACGACAATCATCTTGTTTATGGGAAGAACATAAAAGTTCAAATGGACGAATTTATTATTATAATATTATTACCGATCAATCTCAATGGGAAAAACCAACACGAGAACAATTATCGTCATCAATTAAAATAAGATCTATCAATAAAAATGATTTTCATTCAAAACGAGTAAGAATATTTATTTCTATGATTAAAAATTTTTATCTTTAGTCTTCAAATAATAACAATTATTTATTTGTTAATAATGGATATTATTCAAAAAAATCAAATTTAATTTCAATATCTAATGAAAATTTCAATTCTACTCGTGATCGATCATCTCATTCCGATAAAAAATCTTCGATTTATCAACGATCAGTCAATAAAAATGATCGAAATAAATCTATGAGAATCGATTATCATAAACGAAAAAAAGATAATATTGAAGTTGATTCATCATATAAAAAATTTGTAAAAGATAAAAATAAAAATGATGATATTATTTTATTAACACCAACATCACCACCACCAAATGAAATAATTCAAATAGATCATGTTGATCCACTTCCAACATCAAATAATAGTCTTACAAATATTTCTATTCCATTTATAATTAATTCATCAAAAAAATCTCATTATGATATATTCTCAAATTCTCTTATTGAAAATATATTTAAATTATTTCATCGAAAACAATCAATAAAAACACAAATTAATAAAGATATTTCTTCTTCAATTATTATTCCATCATCATTACGTTCAAGTTCAAATACAATAAATGCTATTATAGAATTAGAACATTCACCATCAATTATTTTACCAAATCAATATAAATCTTCATCAACAATAACAAATTCAAATTCAAATGATATTAAACGATATTATCGTGCTGATTTAATTCAACATTTACTTAATTGGCCATCAACACAAATCGAACGTGAAATTATTCATTTATCAAATGAACAAACTCGAATTAGAACATGTCAATTAACATCTTTACGTACGGATTTATATTCAATTCGACTTCGATTAGAACGAAATCGTTTTCAATTACTAAAATATCATCATATATTAACTGCTCAACAACATCTTATTAATCAACTTCAATTAATCGATTCAGATTAAATATTATTTATCTTTCATTTAGTTTTGTTTTTGTTTTTTTTTTTGGTTCTATTATGAAAACGAAATATAATGTTAAAATGAGATTCTATTGCTTGTCAAATATGAAGAAATAAATAATATCCAGAAAAGACTATCAAAATCATGATGAATATATAAAAAAAAAAAAAAGAAGGAAAATGAAAAGCATATAGAGTAGTTAAAATACAATAGTTTCAAGAAAAAAAAATCGTTCTCGTTAATTCTTAATAACCTAATGCTTAGTGTATTGTTCGATGAAAATCTTATTGTCGTTGAATTGGTTGTTGCCAAGTCTGAAATCCATGATATGGTTGTTGCCAATTATGAAATCGTTGAAATTGTGGTTGACTACCATAGGCTGATGATGGTTGTTGTTGTTGTTGTTCAGGAAGTTGAAATTGTTGCATTGTCTCACGTTGAGGAGTTGAAAATACTTTTGGATATTGATATTCTTTCATTGGTTCGGCTTGTTTTGGTAATTGAAATTGTTGTGTTGTTTCTTGTTGAGGATATGATAATTGATATTGTGGCATTTGTTCAGGTTGTTTTGTTAATTGAAGTTTTTCTCCTTTATCTAATTGAGAATATGAATATTCTTGTGGCATTTGATATTGTTGGGTTTGTTCTGATTCTTGTGTTAATCCAAATTGTTGTGCTTTTTCTGGTTGAGGAAATGATGATTGTTGTGGTTTCTCTGATTGAGGAAGTGAGAATTGATATTCTTGCATTTGTTCGGGTTGTTGTTGTTGTTGTTGTTGTTGTTGTTGTTGTTGTTGTGATAATTGAAATTGTTGTGTCTTTTCTTGTTGAGGAAATGAATATTCTTCTGGTAATTGAAATTCTTGTTTTTGTTCTGGTTGACGTGGCAATTCAGATTCTTGCATTTGATCTGGTTGTTGGGATGATTGAAATTGTTGCATTTGATCTGGTTGTTGGGATGATTGATATGGTTGCGTTTGTTCGGGTTGTCGTGAAAATCCAAATTGTTGCATTTGATCTGGTTGTTGGGGTGATTGAAATTGTTGCATTTGTTCGGATTGTCGTGAATATCCAAATTGTTGCGTTTGATCTGGTTGTTGGGATGATTGAAATTGTTGCATTTGTTCAGGTTGTTGTGAATATCCAAATTGATGCATTTGTTCCGGTTGTTGTGAATATCCAAATTGTTGCATTTGTTCGGGTTGTGGTGTTGAAGATTGTGTTTGTTGTTCTGACATTGAAGCTTGATCAACAAAAGATGAACTTGATTCGTCCTGTCTAACTTGTGTTTGTTGTGGCATTTGAAGTTGATTACTTTGTGTTGTTGAAGTAACTATTGATTCTTGTTGTTGATTATTAGTTGAAACTAACAAAAAAAAAGTAAAAGAAACCTTGTTTGATATATAAAAAGAAAAAGAAAAGAAACAAACCTTGTTGTGTTTCTGATTGACCAATAAATGGAACATCAGTAAAAGTTTGCATATCTGGCCAAACACAAGCTTTATTAAGATCATCCCAAACAGTACCACCTGGACATGATTCAACGAACATACGTTCACCATCACACATGATAAAACCTTTATTAGTAACAGCTAATGCTTGTGTTCCATCAACACCTTGACATGGACTTCGTTGAACTAGAAAAAGAAATAATAAGAAAATATTTAATTAGATCTTCATTTTTTAAATAAATAAATTCTAACCTTGTTGAGCATTAAGACCATAAGCAAGACCATCTTGAAAAATACACATATATGGAAGAGCAGCACCCAAACGAAATGATTGACATCGTCTGTCTGATGATTGTCCACATGGTTGTTGAGTTTGACAAACACGAGCATCTAATTCACAATTTCTACCATCAAAACCTGCTGGACATTGACATTTATATGATGTTACATCAACTGGAGCACATTGACCATTATTTAGACATGGTTTTTGAGCACATGGATTTTCTAATCCTCGAAATTCTATACAAGAAAAAAAAAGAATGAAATTTTGAAATAAGAAGTTAAGAAAAAACAAAAGACGATAACATACTACGTTCACATCGACGTGATTCAGGATAATAATAAAGACCTTTTGGACAACGTTGTTCAAAACCTTTGCTATTATCAATACAGACAACAAATCGACGTTTATCTTCTAATGGAATAACAGTTTCTCGACGTCGACCACGACAGAGCATGTCTAAAATAAAATAAAGAAAAAAAAACAAAACTTAGATTTTATTTTTCGATAAAATTTGAAATATGACCAGCTTCTGTCTGCATTTGTACTCTTTGAACTTTTTGTTGTTGTGTACCGAATGATGGTGAAGTAACAACAGTTTGTTCAGTTTGTGTAAATGTTTCTTGTTTTTGTGGAACACTAAACAATCAAAAACAAAAACAGATTATTTATTAAAAAAAATAAAAAAAAAAAACTTCTCGAATTTACCCATAGTCCATTGGAGTCTTTGAAGTACTTTCTTGAACGTTTTGCATCCAACTAAAAACAAACAACACATTTGATCGAAAATAAAAAAATAAAATATTTTTTTTCTATTTACCTTGATGACATATCGGTAGTTTTTGGTGTTGGTTGTAGTCTGTAAACATTTGGCATAGGAACTTGACTTTGAAATGAAGGTCGAGCCATTAAAGGTTTTTGTTGCATAGTTGAATCAGACATTCCCATTAAGTTTGAAGTTTGACTATGTGGTACAGAAGAATAGAAACCATATGCTAAATATTATATAATCGATTTTAAAATAAATCAAAATAAAATTAATTTTATTTACTAGAACGTCCATAAGCTGAACTCGACAATGTAAGCAAACAGCTAATTAATGAAATCTATTCAAATGAAAATAATTTTAAAAAAAAAAAAAATTCTAAGAAAATCTTAATTTACCCAAATCATTGCTGACGAAGTATTAATAGATAAAATTTATCTTATTGTAAACTTTATCGTATAAAAGAAGAATAGTAAACGAATGACTATGAAAGCTACTTTTATATACTAAAGTGTATGTATACCTAGATAATGAAGAACAATAAGAGAGTGATATCACATCGCTTAGTGCATTTTATCTATATATTTTTCTGATCATTTTCTTTCTCTCTTACTAAGTTTAATCACGTCCTATCGAGGGTAACACTGTAGAAACAAAGTAACAATCAACAAATAAATCTAGGTGATCTTCTTCATATAGAATACAATGATCGGCAAGTTTGAATTCACTTTTTAAACTTTCGATTTATATGTCGTAAGATAATTATTATATTCGTTAAAATACTAATCTAATTTTATCAAGAAAATTTTACTATTAAATAAATATTAAAGAATTTTTAATATTTTTCTTAAACTAAAGTTAATCATTAAGAAATAAAACAATTAATTCATGTTATTAGATAAATCCTAAAAATTTAACATTAGTTATTCTTTTTCTTGGATATATAATGTTTGATTTTCATCAAAAAAGAAGTGTTTTTTTCGTCAAAAGTCAATTCAATTATCTACAAACTACTATTCATTTAGAAATATAAAGTAGTTTATTGTGTTTTAAATAACTCCTAAAAGCAGCTAGATAGAAACTATTAGTTTTCATCATTCTGAAGACCGAAGCCGAGACGTGATTCTATGTAAAAAGTCAATATGTTAAACAAGGAACATATTTGTCACTTGACAGATAAACTTGTCTAAAATGAATAAAATAAATTTAGATATATCAAAATTTGCTATTTTCTTTTTATCTCAAGGAATCATTCTCATTTAAACAAAATAACTTCGAAATTTTATTGTGTTGAGTTCAACTTATGCAGAAGCACTGTTTATTATATTTCTTATGTTTGAATCAGTTCTCTTTCAAGATTAATTTATTATAAATTTCAGGCAAGTTTGAAGATGTAAGTAGTGAATACTTTTATGAACTGATTCATCAATTTTTTTCATAGGTTTAGGCTCTCATTCGAGTTCGTTCTTTCGAATAGTGAAAAATGTAAGTCTCTATTATGACTTCTTTTTGATATCATTAAAAAAGAAATGAAATATTAAATTCTGATTTTTTTTTTTATTTTCCAATCAGTTTTATGTGCTATAAAACCTTCAATTAAATACTTATCGAGAAAATTTCAAAAGATTTATGTAATAGATCATTTTATTGAATGAATTCTATTTGTTTTACAATCTAAAAAGCATGGTGTAATTTTTGATTGATATAAAATAGATCTTATTCATTATAATCTTCTCGTATTCAGATAATCAAAAAATTACAATTTGTCTATTCAATACTTTAATAAATAATATACGAAGAAAACTTGATCATAGTCGTTGAATATTATGTTTAAAGATGTGTATGCAATGCAAAAACTTGATTTGTCTATATTTATCATTTATAGAATGAACAACTAAATATATCGTATTAGAGAAAGAAAATATTTCAAAAGAATAATATTAATTTCATTTAATATATTCGTATTGTACACATCTATCCTAACTGCTTACATTCGTTCTTAATTCTTGTTTCTATTTGAATAGAATCGATAAAGTATAAACTTTGTAAAAAATAAAAATAATTATTTGTTGATAGAAATGATATTTTTTTTTCTTATTATATAAGTAAATGTAGACCTTCACATGTTAACAAGAGAAAATACATTGTTCTTATTTGTATCTATCAACTGGAATAACAGACGAGATTAACAATATTGATTAGTCGATAATGTTTAATAGTTTGTGTCAAATTTTTTTCTTTTTCTATCTCAAGTCATTGATTAGTTTGATAAGGTCAACGTGGTCTCTTATAATTAGATCATTCTTTTTTATCAAAAGATTTTATATTTTCATTTGGAAATTAATGGTCTTATTTGATAACATATCATCAAAATATTCATATGGAAAATATAAAATATAAATGGTCGATAAGATCTAAACTGTTTCTATTCTTGTTCGTATTCATTTGAATAAGAAAAGAAAAACAAATGTTGACGTTGAGATTTATTATTAATTCATTTCCTCTCTTATTCTTGCTTAATCTGTAAGGAAATATCTTTAGTCAATAGAAATAAAAGTGTCTGTCAAGTAATTGTGCTAGTTTTTTTAGAATGTAGTTGTTAATTCATGTATCAATTAAAACAACATACTTTTTTCCTTTTCTTCTTGGCTTTTACAACAGCCTTTGGTTTATCTCTGCATATTGAATGTATTATGCTCTTGCTTTCTCTTTGTATGCATGGGAAAGTTTCGAGATAGAATATCGCTTCTCTCTCGCTCTCTCTCTCTTTTTTACCAATCCAATCATTTCGTCTTCTTATCACTAGTACCAACACAGATACTGGAGTCGCACAAGCTTAGTTGTTGATAGATAAACAAAGATCAGATGATTTTCCGAGAATCAAACAACTGTTTAGAAATAGAAAAATCAATAATCTTACAAGAGAAGGTTTCCAAGTGTGACTTCCCGTTTTGAATCGGATCTATACCAGTTAATAAAGCTCGGTAAGATTAGACGAAGCCTAACAAGATTCGTCCACATACGCTGTCCTTCTCGAATTATGACCATTTTATTGAATTTTCAATATCTAGTAAGGTATATATGGGAAAATCGAACTACGAGACTTTGACCTTAAATTGTACCCATCGATAAGTCTTATGATTTTTAGAATGTTCTCAAAATTTCAGGCTAAACGAATGTTTTCTTCTCCAGATATTGGATATCCAAAACACGATTATGCATCGCAAGGAAGTAAGTGTCTTCAACATTCGATATCTCAAGAGAAAAACATTCTTTTGGCCTGAAATTTTTAGGACATTCTAAGGACCATGAGGCCTATCTATAGGTAATATTTCAGATCAAAATTTCGTAATTCGATTTTTCCATATATGCCTTGCTATAGGTTGAAAATTCAGTAAAACGGTCATAACTCGAGAAGAACAGCTGATGGAAACGAACCCTTTTAGGTTTCGTCGAGTCTTATCAAACTCTACTAAATGGTATAGATCTGATTCAAAAGGGCAAGTCACACTTGGAGATCTTCCCTCGTTAGATATAAATAATATTTTCTTTGAATCTCTCATGTTTTTTTTTTCAGATTAATATTATCTGTTTTAGTTCAAATAAGTTATCTTCAATTTGAGCATAAATGTTGTATTGGTTGTTCTTCAATATTTACAATTATCTTTTTGATTCGACAATTTATCGTTGTTATTGATCTCTATTATAAAAATAAAAAATCTAAGATAATTATCAATGAACCTATCAGGAGGAGGAACAGGAAGTTCACATACATTAAGAGGATCATCACCATCTCATCAATATATTCCAGTAAAACGAATACATAGTACATCATCTTCATTATCATTATCAATTATGGATCTACGTGAATTAACGAATACAGTTCAAGAATTAAATAATAATTTTAAACAAAATATTAAAATTCTTACAGAAATTAAAGATAATATAATTAAAATATGTGAAAAACAAAATACAAGACCAATTGAAGATAATTCAGGTGTACATAAACTCAATAGGGTAAGATTTTTATTTTCATTTTTTGATAACAATATATTATTTATAGAAATTTTTTCAAAAGAATTCTTCAATGAAAATAATTTAATCATATCTAATAAATACTTTTTAGATAAATATGAGAATTATATCAGTTTGAATATTAACAAAAAAAAAGAAAAACGAAAATTGATTATTTATGCTAGTTTAATTATTTGTCTAGGTATTTGTTTTTATTATTCTAATAATAACATTTCTATAGATATGAATAACATAAAACGAAAAACATTTCTTTAAAAAAAAATGAATTCTAAAAGATATTCGTATAGCATAAACTAAGATATTAAGTTAATTTTTCAATAATTTTTATTATTTAACCATAATAAGGTTGTGTAGAATAGGCAGGTGGTTGTTGTTGTTGTTGTTGTTGTTGTTGATTAAAATAATCAATATCTTCAAAATCATCCGATTGTTGTTGACAAAAATTTCCTGCAATAAGTGTACCAATAGCTAATACTAATGAAATAATAAAAGATAAAACTCCACAAACAAGAAGAAGAGCATTAACTACAACTTCTTTTTGTTCATATGATGTTCTTTTATAAGAATTAAAACGACCTTCAACAATATAACGTTGAAATACAGTTATTGATGATAAAAATAGAAAAAAACTAATAAATAATGAAATAAATGCAAGTAATGATAATATTCTTATTGATATTAAAGTTTTTTCACGATGAACAATTAATGAAAAAATGCCAACAACAAGAAAAAAAAGTCCACACCATATACCTTTACCAAGTGTTGGCCATATTGATTGTTCAGAAAATGCATTTGGAATAAAAATTCTTTTTAATAATGTATTTGTTATATATGTTGAATTGATTATATTTGTTGAATTTGTTGAATTTTTTGTATCTGTTACATTTATAGAAGTTGAAATTTTTATTGGAAATGATAATATTGAACGACTATAATATAAATCAATAGATGATAAAATAATTGATGTAATACCAAATAAAATAAATAGAATTCCAAGTGGTATTATAAAACCAGTTGAATGTGAAATAAGTTTTGTTGAATAGAGATTTTTCATTGTATTGAATATATACGAATGAAAATGAATAGACTGATCGATATGAATATCAACGAGAATAGGTCAGGTCAACTTGTCATGCTTCAATAAACATAAGATTAAAAAAATAAATGAGACAAAGTTCAACTATTTCTTATTTTCAAATATTTTATTCAAATTTTTTTTTATTTTAGGTAACGGTTGAATTACGTCTAGTATTTTTAAAAATTGGTGAAATTGATACATTAAAAGAACAATTCCAAGCTGAAGCTTTTATTCAAGCACGTTGGTCAGAACCGACCTTAAAAGGAATGGTAAGTAAAATGTAAGTATGTCAAATCAAAAAAGAAAAAAAATATTATTTTAAAGCACAAAAAAGTTTTTCTTTTTTTGTTTTACTTATTTGAAAATAAATTTGTTATTAATTAGGATATTGATTGTTTCGATGCAAATAAATTTTGGAATCCATTATTATATATTGATAATTCAGTTGGTGATTTAAAAAATGATGTTTGGCATAAAGTTGTTTATGATGGAATCGATATACCAATGGTTCGAAATTAGACTTTTTTAAACGTTTTTTATTATTTAATTATATTTAATATAGATTTATGAAATGAGAAAAATCAAAGGGATTTTTCTTGAAAATCTTGAACTTAATGATTTTCCAGTTGATGTTCAAGTAAAAAAATTTTCTTTTTTTAATAATTAATAAATATATTTAAAAGGATTTAACAATAACAATATCAACAACACGAACTATTAATGAAGTCTTACTTATTGCAGATACAAATCAATTAAGTGCAATTAATACACGTATTATAGATCTTTATTTAATCTTTTCTTTTTTTTTGTTTTTATAAACAAAATATTTTCTTGTTAAATTTGAAGATACATTTATTGATCAACAAGAATGGTGTTTGCATCAACATGTTGAAACATCAACAAAATTATTATCAAGTCCATTTTCACCATCACAAAATCAACATCCAGCTTTTTCAGTGACTTGTAACAAAATAGATTTTCTTTTATTTCATAAAAAAAATAAATAAACTTTAATTTAGGTCGTGCAGCTCGACGACCAGGATATTTTTATTGGAATGTTTATTTTCTTATCGTAAATTTCGATATATATATATATATATTTTTTTTTTTTCTCAAAAAATTTCTTTTTTTGTTTTAGTTCTTTATAACAGTAATGGCTTTTGCTACATTTAGTGTTACATATAATCTTCCACAAAATCGTCTTCAATTAAGTTTTACACTTCTTTTAACAGCTGTTACATTCAAATGGGTTGTTGTGCGATGTTTACCTACAATATCTTATTTAACAACATTAGTTATTTGCTTTTATTTTAATCTAATAAAAATAATATTTTTATGTTTTTTTTTTCCGATTTATAGGATAAATATGTACTTATATCAATGATTATGTTATGTGTTGTATGTGGATGGCATGCATTAATTGCTGTTTGTCCATCTGATGTAGCACCATATTGGGATACAATAGCATTAATATCATTAGCTATAATATATGTATTATTTCATCTTATATTTTTCTTTTGGATGTATTTTGTTGTAAGTTTGAAAGAATAATTTTTATTTAAAGTTTTTTTTGATTAATATATATGTAGACATATCGACGACGACGTATTATGAAACGAAAAGATCGAGATTATATTGTAAGTTTTTCATTTATTCGATTGAAAAGAACAAAAAAGAAATTTAAGATGCAAATTAAATTTTATTTTATTTGTTGATTTACAAAAATAATCTCTAAATGTGCTTGATAATAAATAATAAATCTATATCCATCATCAATCTATTTAGTATTGAGCAATTTTGTTTTGCAGATAAGTGATTAGATATAATTGATTCTTTGTTATTAATTATCTCATTATTTTTTTTCTCTTGTTAAGGTTTGTTTAATTGAAGCATGTAATCAAATCCAAATTGATTAATGCAGTGTTTCTTTTTATAATATTATGAAAATATTGTTTTTCTTTGTCTTGTTTTGATCTCTGAATAGAGAACAAAGAAAAAAAAACGAAATAATATTTATTATTTTTATTAGAGAAATCGTTTGGAACATTTATCAACATCTGGTTATAATTCGATTAATGAATTAGATACATATGTTGGTTCATCATCAGCAACAACAGTTCTACGTAAATTAACAAATCCTAGAAGTGAATCTCGTTTATCAGGTTCATCTGATGGTACAGTAAGAACAAATTCTTTTGAACAAAATCATTCAGTATTAACAAATCAACATTTTATTGAACAATATCAACCAAAAGTATCAGTGAAACATATATCGATTGCTAATCCATTTAATTATGGACATTTTAATAATCATTATAATGGACAACAATTATTATTAACTTCCGGTGATATTGAAGCAATGACTATGAAACAATTTCGAATGAGTTCTGTTGGATGTTGAATTGTTTTTTTTTTTTTGGTGTTTATAAATACATGTTTTCGTATCAAGAATTTTTCTTTTATTTCAGAAAAAAACAGAGCAAATATATTTGTATATATCTTTCGTTTAAAAGTTGAGCCAAAAGGATACATTGACCTGTACACGTTTATTTCTTTTAGTGTAAGGATATATATAGAATAATCAATAAAAAAAAATCAGATATGTTTGTCTGACAAAGAAATCTTGACAATTGATTAATTATTTGAATGTTATGTTTGACTATAATACATCATATGTCTACAGTATTAGACAATTGATAAAATAGAAGATAAGATGAATTATTTCATTTCTATATACTTACTCTTTACATTGTTCACATAAGGAATTTTTCCAGCTGATAACATTTGATCAATTATCGTTGTCAAATATGTTTTTCATTTGTCAGATCTAAGGACATTTGAGTGTCTCACGTGCACTCGATTAACATTTGTTTTGAAAGACAACAGCATTATCTTGGATTTTCATTATAAGAAATTAGTAAACGATTTGAAGAGTTGTGTACATTAAGACCGACTAATGTTGTGTAAAGAAATAATGTTCTTGTTATTATTAATAATCAACAGATTGTCTTCTCATTAAGTTTATATTTAATAGGATAGATTTTACCAACAGCTGATAGACACCAAATTAACATCAAAGGACACAGACTGAGGGTCAAACGTTCACCCCCCCCCCTCCTTCTCCGATTCTCAGTATTGATTATTACGTATTTTATAGGAGTAAATGGTGATCATAATTCATATACATATTCTTGGGATGTAGATATTGATTATTTATCTTCTACTCAATAGAATATTCGTTCTCTCATGTTTAGCAAAGAAAAGCCTATAATCTATACGTATTCTACATATATATATATATATATATATGTTGTTGATACAGCTGTCCACTTAAAAGTTGTGTTATTTTGCTTGTGATCATTCCTCTATAAATATACAAAAACAAGTCGACAAGTAAAAATTTCAATGATTCAAATAAAATCACTGTAGAGAAAGAAAAAATTTCATTTAACTATAGATAACTTTGTCAGAAAAAGTCATGTCTATATGAGTGAAAAAGCATAGATTTTGTACCGTTCGCAGAAAAAGATTGATAAAAATAAATTTGATAATAAAAGAAAAGAAAGTATTGCATCTGATTGAGTGATGTCGAATGTTTATTAAAATAATATTTTCTCAACAATTCTCTGTATATTGACATGCTTATTATTTATTTTGAAGAAACTCATAAGACATTTCAGCAATAATGGATCATGACAACTGATAAATGCATTGTTTCATTGAAAATCTTGTCACATTGATGTTAAATACCTTTTTTCGATGTAATAGAGGTACAAAAATGATGATACTATTAAACTTCTCTTGATATAGAGTCGATTTCTGTATGCTATTTTCATATATCAATCAATTTTTGTGTACAATTACTTCAGAAAATGTTACTGCATACTTTGCCGGTAAAACGAAATTTTCTTTCGAACAGAGACAAATTTTTCATTTGACTTTTTGATGAACCGAAAAAAAAGTAAAATTTTTATGGGAAAAGGTTCCGTTTTCATTGAGTTATAACGATAATAAAATGAAATTTCTTCAAATGAAATGTCAATGATTTTAATGCTGCTTTACATTAATACAAAAAGTATCTTAACGCCCATTATCGATCGTTTTTTTATTGAGAAAACTCCATCTAAAGCTAAAAATAAAGACATATCCTGAAACCTCTTAACAAGTTCTTCAACTCTAGTTGCGAAAATAATTTTACAAAAATTAGGTTTTCTTCCGACAGGTGACGTTAGAAGCTAGGCATTTGGCACTGTTTCTATGGTTTGATTTTTTCAGAAGTGAATGACCATCTTCAGACCAATAAAACGAAAAAAAAAATTCTCAAAATCTATTGAATAGAAGTCGATTTATAGGTGTTTTTCTTTTCCGAATACAACGGTACAATGACTGTGTTCTTCACTGATATATGTCCTGGTTCGAAATCAATTCATAACTGACTTGCGTATATTTTTAATGGTACTTTAAATATGTTTGTTTTGTGCGTACACATGTCTTTATTTTTACATTGATTATCTAAATTTATTGAAAAAAATTCGATGTTTCATACAAATGAAAGGTTCTGTTAAAATAAATAACATTTTTGTTTTTTACTAAGTCAACGGATTATTCAAAAATAATAACGTGCGTGTTTATTCTTTGTACTTTCTAATTATATATCTAGATTTATTAAAAAAATAACTTAAGCGGATAAAATAACTCTAATAAATGTATTCGATTGAAAAATAATATAGACTGAGACATTCATTATAAGAATCTTCTTATCCTTATATATATATATTCATTTAATGAACACCATGTATTTCTAAAAAAACAAAAAAAAAGAACGAAAATATGTCTTTATATATTACAAAAAAAAATAATAAAATTTTAATATTTTCTTTATATGATATAATACTTGAAATAATTATCCTAAAGATTTGTCTTTCCAAACAAGATTCATTTAATATTATATGAAATAATTATTTAAAATAAAAATTGACGATAAGACATAATTCATTGATAGAATAGATTTCTTTATCTATTCTTTTCGAGTTTCATATTATTCATAAACATAATATCATTTTATATCCAAATCACGTAAAAAACAATGGATTATAAACAGATTGCATCTATAGAATTAATCAATTCACCAAAAGTATACACAACAAGATTGTTTTCAATTGATTTCTAAGATATTTTACTTTAATAAATATGTCTACACACACAGTCAAATAGGAAAATAGTTTTATATATTTATTATTTCGATGTATTGAGAGATTTAATAAATAGCTGTGCATTCTTCAAGTCAAATATAGAAGTATTGAAATGCTTTTTTTTTATTAGTTATTTCTTCATATGTTAATTTACTACCATTAACAGTTGAATTATTAACAAGAAGTATGTGCTACTGGTACTAATCTAGACTGAATATTTCAATATGTTACTTGGTGCAAAATGCATCTTGATAAAAGTTAAGTGGGCTCATTAATTTTACTATTGCGTATTTGCAATGCTCTATTGAATAAAAATAGAAATGTGCAAAAGTCGTAGAATCTAGTAAAGATAAGATAATTAGTCACATTACTAATATTCTATACTAAACATCATGAAAATTTAATGGGTTACATAAAAAAATCAGTGATGCTTATATTCTCTATATAATGTCAAACTATACTCTATAACATAAGATTTCATTGAGTTTATTATATGACATTTATTGTTCTATCAACTGATATGTGACACTTCTTTCAAAATTAAATACCATGAAAATAAGTTATCGATAAGACAATAGAAGAATAAAAATGAAAATTGTCATATATAAAGATTCAAAAATTCTTCTCAATTGGAGAGAAGATATTTTATTTTAATTATAATTATCATTCATTATGAACATTTTCGTAATAAACTTGAATAAAACAAGTTTATAATCATTGTATACAGATCAGCACTTAAGAAAATACGTGACATCAGAGAGAATCGAACTGGTACTAACGAAGGAGATGACCTATTATTTAAAAGTCAGAGACATTTTTACTGAGTAATTCACATTCCTACAGTATAATATTGTCAAGAAAGTGAAATAAATGAATTTTAATCAGAGATTTTCTCTACCATTATGAGAGTTTCGTGATATTTTCAAGAAAAATAAGTGTCTCATTCTCGAGATATTGAGGTTAGAAGCATGATCACTTCTTTACAGAAATGATAGACTTGTTTAATGTAATTATAAATTCAATGCATGAAAAAGGTCATATCCTATTCTCTTGAAAATGTCAACAAACTCTAATCATAACTTAATTTATTAGTAGATTAAATCTTAGATTAAAATTCATTTATTCGAGAATCTTGATTATCTCATGATGTATGAAATCTAATTCTCAATAAAAACGTTCCTAACTTTTGAACACTAGGTCAGACACACGAACTCTGTTGACCTTTCCTTAGTCTTATCGAATTACATTTTACAGGCTAAATATGAACTTAAAAGCAAGAAATCAGTTTTAGTTTAGTTTATTATACTCTCATTTTTCGATATAGGATGAACACAAAGAAAATATAATGAAGGAAAAAAAAAGAATAAAGCACGAGAAATAATGTAAAAGGATGCCAAATTAATCGGTTGCTGAGTGTTCAGTTCGTTCATCGCAAAGACCTAATATTAAAGCATATTATTCGAGTGCGATCAATAACAGACCTAGTTTCGGTCGTGTCCATCAAGAATCGGGACTGGCTCGAGGTAAGAAGAGAAAATCAGTTACGATATTTCTCTTGTAAGAGGATACAAAATAACATTACCTCGAAAAACATTAAAACATATGTGCAAATCACAAAATGTTTAGATATCTGGTAGAACATAATTATCTCAAGACTTAAAAACTGTTATGTAGAGAAAGCATCACAATAATAATCTGTAGAATAGTTTGGATATAAACATATATTAATGTAAGTTTATTATTGTCGAAATATCATCAACAACAAACACAAGATCATTCAAATTATTTGAGGAATAACTTTCTTCAACAGTGAAAGACTATACCAACATGATTCTCACATTTATTAAAATACCTGGCTAAGTTATTTGAGAAATAAAAAGTATGTATTATAGAAGATCCTTTTATTAATTATCAAATAGACACAATTTATTATGATTTCTATTGAATACTCATGAGAGAAAAAAACATGATAGAACATAATTTAAATAAGTTTAACAAAGTTAAGATTTTATGTAAAATGTATTTAAATAAGTAAAACTGAAGAAACATTCATCATACATCCATGTTGATTGATTTATTCTTATTCAAAATTAGTATTATTAGAAAGGCAGTAGGACTTACATAATAAATATAGGATAGATGCTGCTTTTTATATTGCTTTTGTTTTTATATATAAAGTCATAGCTTTTGAAGAGATCAAGATATATTAGAAATTTAATGGAAATTTCTGGAATTTGCTAAGGCATGATGAGAAGCGAATTTGGCAAGAATTTTCTATAATTACTCGGACACTACAAAAATTACAGAAATTTCTTTAATTCCCCTGTTTTCTCAATTAATACCAAAAATTCTTATGGTTCTTGGATAGAATTCTCTATTTTTACACATTTAGTTCTTAATCTATATACATCAAAAGGCAAAAGGAATTATGAAAATTTCCATAATTTTCTGATAATTACCGAAAAATTCCTTCAAAAATTGGCTTGAAACTTCTTTTTCATGTTACAATTTTCTTCAAAACTCCGTGAATAATTTATTCTGATGTAATGATAATTATCATTACATACCTGATATTCATTACTTGGTTCTTATTATTTTTCATAATTTCTCAATTTTCATGTTTTGGTAAATTTCTGTGATATTTTGTCTATGGATAGTTCCGTATACTTTGCAAGAATTTTTAGTAAAGATGTAATCGTCACGAAATCTTTTTCCTCTCAATAATTACTTTTGGATGTATATTGATATCTTGATTTCAGAATGTTAGCAAAAGAACTGATTTATCTTGAATAAAGATAAAATTTATCGTCATGATCATGTTTTAGTAAAACCAAGAAAAAAAAACAAAGATTCTTTTTGGATCATCTTTTGTTTTTCCAAAACTGTAATCTTAGACTAATGAGATTACGATTTCAACCGAAGATTTGTAGTAATAAACTATAACACAAATTGACTTCATGTAGCATTGAGAAAATACTTAATATTATGAATAAAAGTGAAAAATATTTTTAAAAACTCTTTGTTTTTTGAAACTTTATTAATGAAAAGTTGAAAATTTTTCAACAGCAAGCCTATTCATTTTTTTCTCTAATGATTCTATATTTCATGGTGCAATGCAATATTTATTGAAGACTTCATTAGGAATATCACGCATTTAAAAAAAAACCAAATAAAATAAGTCTTTCATTATGATGTTCTTTGATTTTGAGAAAAGATTAGTATGACTGATGTAACGTATTGTTTCTATTCAGCTTACTTTCTTGTTGTTTTTTTTCTAAACTTTGCGAAGTTTTACTTCATTCAGACAAACAAGCTACTTGAATTAATAATATATTGTAAAAACTTCTTAGAAAAGGTCTTGATGATATTTATTTTCAAATTGACAGAAAAGGATTTAATCTGATAAATAAATACAATGTTGAATAATTTATCTTTGTATCTTACATAGGTAAATCATTAGAAGGAATACTTTATGATAATCTCTATATGTAGCTGTTCGGTAGTTAATAAAAACTTTATAATAATTAATGCTACAACATCAAAATGTAAACTTGAATTCTTTCATTCGAATAGAATTATATTTAACAAAACAACACGCACAATTACTTTTGAAGTCAAGCTTTTCTAGCCTAACAATGAAATTTTTTTCATATATACATTCATTTTATTTTAAAGCTTCTGCAATGTACTCGAAACTAAAGAGATTGATAATAGTCAGTTACAAAACTTATTTAAATCTGTAAATTGCAATATTTGAGATAAAAGAAAGATTCAGACCATTCCATAAAGAAATACCTGAGTACAAACTTCCAAACAAGTTATAAAATTCTATAATAATAGAATCCTGATGCTGTAGAAAATCACATGAAATAATTTCTATAGATAATGAGATGTCATAAAAAAACATTCATAGATTTATCTTTATTAGCAGACGACCAATCCAGAAGAAAGAGGTGTTCAGTTTTCTTTTTTAGAAAGAATTTCTTTTCTTTCTTATATAGAACGAGAAAATTTTTCAGCTTGACTGCAAAAGAACGAGCATGTATCATGGCGAAAGGATTATTATACTCGATAATCTGATGTCGACATCGTTGACTAAACTTTAAAAAAAAGAAAAGATGAATGAATTCGAATGAGTTAGAAATAACATGAAAGTATATATGAATTTCATCTACACAATGATTTAATATCTAAATTGAATATATTGAAATTAAAATTGACTTGAAGAGTTCTTCAGAAAATATTTGTGTGATAAAATAAAATGTCTTAGTTTTTTTTCATCAATAGATGTCAGTGGATAATATTAAAATCCTAAAAGAAAAGTAAGTTGTTGATGGCGATGAACAAACAAATGAGATAAAAGTATAATGTCAGTTTAGTTATTCATTATAATCTATAATATGTTGATGTAGTAAACGCCTGGTTTTTTTTTTTCCTTTATCTTTTTTTCTAAGTTAAAAACTATTTTTATCTTTGCATACACTGACATTTTTTTTTTAAAATAAAAAGAGAACGGACGGATAGATGAGATTATAATGGATGTATGATATGTTAATTTCACAAGTGAAATGTTGGAAAGAGAATAAGGCGGAATTATGGTCAAAAACACATTGTGAAGTTGATTAGAGGTAATATCAATTCATTTTTGAGTCTCTTATTTGGATGAATAAATCGAAATAGAATCTTTCAGAATATAGAAATAATTATTCTCTATTAAATCCAAGAATAGTTTGCTTTCTAATCTGATAAATGTCCTGCAAGAAATAAAAAAGAACAAATCTGATCTGTTATAATCGATGTTTCTGTTTATTGTCAATGTCATAAGTAGTTAAATGAAGAAACGAAAAAGAAAAGTAGAGCGATTGTCAAGTTCATTAGTTTGATGTATTTCTCTTTAGATTATATATCTCGTCATGTTTCACAGATTAGTTAGACAAAATTTTTTTCTATTAATATAAACAAATATTAATTATGGCACAACAACAGCAAATTAATGGAAATGGTGCGGCAGATTTAAGTTTAGATGATTCAAAAAAACAAGGAACACGGTAAAAATTTTAATCATTTTATTTGTCTGAAAAGAAAATAACTTTTTTTTTCAAACGAAATTAAGAGATTCTTTATAAAGAGAATTACCATTTACAAATAGATATTGTCGACCTTATACGACAGATTAGAACTTCTTATCATTAAACTAAAACATTTGCCATTTACTTTTCATCGAGTAATTGCGTTTTTCTTTTTTTGATTCGTAAAGTTTACTAATTTTGTTTGATAAAATCTCATTTTTTTTTAATTCTGTTTTTATATATTAACTTAAATATCCGTTTTTGACGTATGAAACGATATAGGAAATAGATTTCTGTTGTTGATGATAATGATAGCTTGTTTTTAAAGAGTTAATTCAAATTCATTTCACTTCCTTATGTTCTTCATGGCCTTTTTCTATTTTGCACTTTTTCTTTGTTATATAGTTCAACAAGTGTTTACTATAATCAAATATAAAATCATACAAAGAAAAAAAAACATTTCCACATAAATATATTTATTGTTAAGCCATAATTACAAATAGATTTCACTATGGATTTAATCAATTTGGTTACTTTACAAAGAAAAAAAAAATTTTCTTCCGCAAAATGATATGTTGAAAATAACCATAGATTTATAGAGAACTGCTTTTTTCCTATTCTTCTTCCTAGTAGAGTTTTTTAATTATCGCAGACTTTACGTTAGTGGCATCTTCTTTTCTCTTCCTTCCAAAAAAAAAAATGTTCTTCTGTCTTCTATTACTACTATTCTATTACTCGTCTAAAAAAAACCTTCAATGAAATAGAAGAATAAGAGAAAAGAATGTTCACGAGTTCTTAGAAATAGAAAAAAGAAAGCAAACGACGCCAAGTCAATATGAGTAATAACGCATGGATACATTATCTTAGTGACTATAGAGAATAATAATGAAACGAGCAAAATGATGGAAATGCGTATATGATTAATTATTGTTCGATTTATTTGTTTTTATCGCATCTAATTATGCTGAACAATTAATATATTTCCTATATGATATCTTATGAAACCGTAAGTTGAAAATAATATAAATCTATAAGTTTATTTCATTTTTATTGGAATTCATTCAAATAGAAAATTCATAGTTTGACAAGTGTAAAATCTTGTTTTTTTTCTTATCAAATTTGTGTGGCTTTTTTCCAGAATTGTTATGTTTATTTGTGAAATATTAATGAAATGAGAATGATGGTGTGACCACAGTATTATATCAATACAAAGAAGAAAAAAAAACCAAAATAGATGAATCTATTCTTTCCTGAGACTATCCATGCTATGCAGATTTATATAGATAGAGGGAGAGAAAGAGATTGAATAATGATAGGCGTCAAATTCTGTTTTTGTTTCGTCATTTTCTAAACACGCATAAAAGCGGAAGTCGAAGCAAAGTGCTATAAAAATAGTGAATGCAATATTTGTTTTTTCCTTTTAACAATGAACATGAATGTTCACTAAAATATTAATAATGAAATTGAAAAAAACAAGAAGATCTTATCTGTTTTTTTTCCTAAATGTTTTTTTTCGTTAAATTATTGAGACATAGAAGAATCAATATATTCATATGACGTCATATCACTTTCATCCGGAAAATGCAGAATTCTTTTCTTTCTCTTGTTGTGTCTTATACCAAGTTGCTAGTAGTGTATTCTTACGACAATGTCTTTTCAATTTGTTCGCTTAGATAGAAAAAGACATATACTACATATAAAGAATTGTTTCTTATGTGAAGGCCAATAGTTTTTTTTTTGCTTCACTATCAACAGATGGATGATAGTTTTTTGTCGTTGATTCCCTATCAATAATTATTAGTTAAAGGACACATTTCTTTCATTATATATTTAGTAACTAAGAATATAGGTTTTGTTTTCCTTTTCTCCTTTTTTTCTACAAATAATGTGTAATGTAACACCAGTGTAAGTAAAATAGAAAATAGATTATCTAATGACATTTATTTATTTTATTTAGAGTCTTCAAGAAAAGTAGTCCTAATTCAAAGGTAATTTTAAATTAAATTAATTTAATTTAATTCTTTTTATTTTCTTTTTTCTTTTGTTTTTTTTTTATTAGATTACATGTTATCTGGGAAAAAGAGATTTTATCGATTATATGGATCATATAGATCCAATTGGTAGGTATTCAAATTTTTAAAAATTTCTTTCATTTTTTTTTAATAAAATTTTTTGTTTAGATGGAGTTGTTCTAATCGATCCTGAATATGTTAAAGATCGTAAAGTATATGCATGTGTATTAGCAGGTATAATATAATTATTATTTATTGATAAATAAATAAATAAATAAATAAATAAAATATTTTTAATAGCATTTCGATATGGTCGAGAAGATCTTGATGTACTTGGTTTAACATTTCGAAAAGATTTATTTTGTTCAACTCAACAAATTTTTCCTCCTATTGATGATCAAAAAAAACCTTTAACTTATTTACAACAACGTCTTTTAAGAAAATTAGGACCAAATGCATATCCATTTTATTTTGAAGTAAATCTTCGTTTGTTTGTTTTTTTATTTTTAATAATAGAAAAAGTAAAATGAATAAATAAATATATTAGATTCCTCAAAATGCTCCAGCTTCAGTAACACTACAACCAGCTGTTGGTGACACGGGAAAACCATGTGGTGTTGATTATGAATTAAAAACTTATGTAGCAGAAGCTAATGAAGATAAATCACATAAACGAAGTTCTGTTCGATTAGCAATTAGAAAATTAACTTATGCACCAGAAATTCCAGCACCACAACCGGTTATTGAAGCACATAAAGATTTTATGATGTCACCTGCACCGTTACATTTAGAATGTACACTTGATAAAGAGGTTGGTTTTTTGTTAATTAAATTCTTTTTTTCTTGTTTTTATTATTGTTTGATTATATTTAGATGTATTATCATGGTGAAAGTATCAATGTTAATGTCGTTGTTACAAATAATTCGAATAAAACTTTACGAAAAATTCGTATTTCTGGTATGTAGAATTTTATTTAAATTTTCATTGAAGTATTTTTTTTTAAAAAAAAAAGTACTTTTTTAATTAAAAAAAAACCAAATATATATATATATTCTAATATAATCGTTAACTGTGTAGTTGTACAAAATGCAGAAATCTGCTTGTACTCATCAACACAGTACAAATGTGATGTAGCTGTACTTGAATCGAGGTAAATTAAAAAAAAAAAAAAGTCGCTCGGTATTGATTTTCTTGTATTTACTTATTGCTTATAAAATAAATGTTCTTGTTGTTGTATTAAATGTTGTATGCTTTAAATATTATATTCTAGTAAAACAATATGCAGAAATATGTATGTTTACCAATGCTCATTACAAATGTACTGTTGCTGAATTGGAAACTGAGTATGCTTCATGCTTATTCATAAAGCTTTTGTTTTTGTTTTTTATGCACAAAAATTTTTTTTAAAATAAAACAAATTGATTTTTTTTTTTATTGTTTTACTTTTTTAGTGAAGGTTTTCCAATAACTCCATGTTCAAATTTAACAAAAGTTTATTCATTAATACCACTTCTAGCAAATAATAAAGATAAAAGAGGTTTAGCATTAGATGGAAAATTAAAACATGAAGATACAAATTTAGCTTCATCGACTATGTAAGTTTTTTATTTTAATTAAAAATAAAAATATTTTATTTTAAAATAGAATACGAAATAATACACCAAAAGAAAATCTTGGAATAATCGTGCAATATAAAGTTAAAGTTAAAATAATTGTTGCTATGGGAGGGTAAATTTATTTCATTTTGATTTGCAAAAAAAAAACATTTTTTTTTTTTTATTCAATAGAGATTTAGCAGTTGAATTACCATTTACATTAACTCATCCAAAACCTCCTCCAACCTCTTCACTATCTCAACAACTTGATCAACAAAATTTTGATGATCAACAACCAATTGATGTACCTGTTGATCATAATTTAATTCAACTTGACACTAAGTTTGAAGAGTTTTTTGTTTTTATTATTAATAAAAATAATTTTTTTTTGTTTTTGTTTTTGTTTAGTTTTGGTAATACTGCTCATGATGATGATTTTATTTTTGAAGAATTTGCTCGAATACGTCTTAAAGGACATGAAGGTGGTCTTGATGATACTGAAGCTTAAATATTTGACTTTTTTTCTTTTGTTCATATTTTTAACAATGCGAATCAGCGTGATTTTTGTCTTTGTTTATTATTCATTATTATTATTTTTTTTTTGTCTTTGTATATACATATTGTTGTTGAATGTATCTATCTTCGTCATTATAAAAACATAAGAAAAGAAAAACAAAAATATAAACACTCCTTGTTATAATGACAAACAAAAATCAATTAACTTATTTCTAGAAGTATATTGTCCTTTAATTACCTTTTCTAGATAAAGTAAAATATACTTTTATATCAATTTAATATTTTAAGAAAATTATTGATGATTAATAACAAGATATAACTCATATATAATGATGATTAATTACTTTTCTTGCTGAAAAACAAATAGCATAATTCCTCTGGGATGAAAATGTGAAACACGATGTAGTTGCTCGTAATAATCACAAAGAGAATTGTTTTATGCTATCTATTCTCGGATACATTTCTTCTCCATCCTTTTACTTAATCTTTCACAAATCCAATAAGCTACTTGAGAAAAATGGTTATTGCAGCAATAAAAAGCGACTGGTATAGAAGAGTCTCTTGACATCCATAAAAGAGAATGAGACAACATATCTGATTGTATAGTAACAAGATGTAAGCAAATGATAAAAATTATTCGAAAAAAAAAAGAATATTATGATGAATCAATAAATGATTAATTATATCTACATTTACTATCTAGAAAAAATACGAACGTTTTATAGATAACGAACTATTTTCAAAGCACATACTGAATATCAATGAGTTTATCTATTATTTCTTATTTGATATTTATCGATGATTAAGTCTCTGTTGATCGTTTACATTAAAGTTAATTATAAATATCTTTGTTTAAATAATGTTATTATAAACGTCGATAAAATAATTTTATTGAATAAAATAGAAAATGTTAATTTGAGGTAAAAAAAAACACCTGAAAGTTATTCTAAAGTTGAATCAGTGCTCATTTTTAATCATAAATATAATATCAAACAGAAAAAAAGGAATTTTTTTAAAATAAAAATATTAATTATATGCAATATCTGGCTTCAATCTAATTTCAATTTATTCGTCGTAGTTACATCAACATTTATTTTCTCTCGACTTCTCAATAGTTTTATTGGAGTCGAATCCATATTATTGGTTTTTTTAATCTCAAACATTATTTAAAACGAATGTAGAATCTATTTTTTTTTAAAAATAGATTTATGCATTTTGCTGAAAGATATACTCGAATTATTGTAATGTTATTTTTCTAGGGACTTGAATAGCTTTTTGCAACGTAATTAATTCGATGATGTTCTTATAAATAAACAACAATAAGAAAATTCTCGAACTATTTTCTGACATCGAATCGAAAAAAAGAAGTCTTAAACAAATAGAATTCAAATTTATATACGGGATTGATGAAATTTATCTATACGAATGAAGAAAAATTTTCTTTAACATGTCTTCATAAATGACGATAATTAAAAACATAAATTTTGAAATTTTATTCAATCTATACATAAGATCAGTAACACTAATAAAAGAGCCTCTTAAACCTAACCAATCAATATGAATGATCATATATAATTTTGATTTTTTCAAAAACAATTCAATTCTTTTCACATTTTGTATCAGTTTAGTTAACTTATATTCAATAAAATTGTCTGAAATGATGCACTCATCTTACAACTACTATGACAATTATACAATCAATCAACATGACGTCTATGAATACAAGAGATTCTTCAAAAATCTATTACTTTTCTATAAAAGAAATAGCTTTGATCTGAAGATCCACTTCAAGAGATAATAACGAATTTGGTCTATCTATCCATCAAAAAGATTTTTTCAAGATAATATACCAATCGTTGAAATATTACGTTGTTTTAGAATTTACGTATGAGTGGAACGAAGAGAAGGGATTATTGCAAGGAACATTCACAAAAAACATTTCATCAATAGATATAACAATAAGATTTTGATAAATAAATTACATAAATTTCAAGAGAGGATGAATTGATTTTGTTATTCTATGAAGAAAATGTCAAAAAATGATAACTCATTTATGAGAGACTTGAAAATTCTTTCTGACATCTTGTTGAAGTTACAAGTCTTGATGCTTATGGTTATTGAATAATCACGTATTTGAGGATGCATTTGTTTTGTCTAAATCAAATAAGAAAACAATCATTTTCTTGCCTTTTATATTATTTAACATATTCCTGATCAAACGCTTAATAATTATTGCTTTCAACAAATTTTCATTCATGTTATTAATCAAATAGATTGCTTTAATAATGTTGATTATATACATTTATTGATGTCAGATCAACTATTCTCGAAGAATAAACTAATAAGAATAATTCAAATACAAATTGAAATACCTAAGATGATATTTTTGTTTTAGATTGATATGAAGAAAAGCTAATTTCAAAGAATTATTTTTATTTTATAAAGATAAAAATAATATCATATTGATCGTTTTCTAAATTTCTTTAATCTATAATGAAGATATCTTAAATGAATTAATCTGATAATAAACAAAAAACATTATTTTACATTTTATCTTTCAATATTTTTGAAAGTTTAGTTCAATCCTTATGTCTATTGTTTCGAATATATTCGTATAAAACTATCTTCTATTAAATAACGAGAGTTAACTTTTCAAATGACATTTAAATCGAAGAAATCTTTAATGAATTTTCTTTTCATATAAAAATCTAAAAATTCTATTTTAAGTAGATAATAGAATTTAAATGTTTATATCTATTTGGAAATTATTTAATTCATAGTTGAAAACTCGATGAAAGATCAATTTACCGAATCATTTATATTCTCTTTCATTAATTTTTGATCTACATTATACAAATGTAGGGCAAGAAAATGAGAATAACAATGTTTTTTTCATTTATTGACAAGCATGATAAATGCTTTTTCTCAATCAAAATATTTTTATCACCATTCACATTTTAATTAAGCAGAACTCTCCTAAAAGCTTTTCTTTATTACAAAAAAAAAACACAAGATCAATATTAACCAATATATTGCACTTTAGAACAAAAAAACATATTGATTTTTCTAAACATATAGACTTGAATATATTAATAGATTGATTTCATTAGTATTTTCTAATATTTTTCTTTCCATTTACCATAACTATACGACAAATAATTTTGATTTATGTCGATCATTAAATGCGAATAAATACAGAAAATGTAATTATCTTATATGTTTGAAAAAAGACTTTAATAAAAATGAAAAGAAACAGTTATCTTTTTTTTATTGAATATTATTCTTCTCCAAACATTAAAATAGAACTTAAAATGTCCAAGATTATTTTATATATTTTCTATAAGTATAAAATAAGAAAACATGACTACAATTCAAAACTACAAAATGAAGGAAATGTAATTATCATATGTCAAATGTATTCTACTAATGAGACATCATCTAAAGATAAACGTCATAGACGACTATTCTAAATAATAATCTAATATTTTGCGTCTTATATATTTAGATTGAACTAATTATTTTTAAACAAAAATAATTCATCTTATCAAACTATCATTGGTATAATAATCAAATCAAATAATATAATCAAATTTATTAAATAATCTATTGAAATAGAAGCATTTATTATGATGATAAACAAAAATAATTTGCATAATTTTCCTTATCAATAGAAAAACTATCAAGAGAACACATTTAATTATTTATTAATTTGTCTCTTAAGATAAAAACTCTTTTATTTTCTTTTTATTATTTTCTATTTTTGGAATAAAAAATAAAAATTATTTTTTGTTTTTATAAATATGAATTCTTTAAATTCGAACACTTTTCATCTTCAACTAAGAAAATAATCAAATTTTCTTCTGTAGATTCACATTAAAACTATATTCAAGAGAATTATTTATATTTTAAATATCAATTACATTATTACATATAAGTTTTTCTTTTTATTCAATTAACAAAAAACATTCTTCTACATTTTCGCATTTCATCAATTTCTTTTTTTTTTGAGTTTATAACACTATCTGTTCCAAAGTATAATGTGCTACATTGTTTTTTGAATAACTTTTCATAGGAACATCATAGAGACTTGCACTTTTTCATCATTCAACAACGAAGATCCGAGGTTATCGGACTATATCGAAATTAGATTAGTCAGAAATTGACCAATCAGATGAGTTTTTTATGGAGATTTTCCGAGACAATATTCTGAAGTTAGTCTCACTTCGATTTAGAATTTTAATAGAATTAATCGATAGAAAAAATTCTACTGTTTCGATCTACGCAAGGCTGACATTCCTAGCTTGTTCTGTTCGAGAGTTATAAGAATTTTCTTGAGAGATCCAATTAGTTGAAATCAGGGGTTTCAAGAGAAGTCTTATAACTCCTAAATGAAACAACTTAGAAATGTCGACCTTCTGTAAGTCAAAAGAGGACGAATCTTTTCTATTGATTAGTTCTATTAAAAGTTTAAATCGAAAGTAAAAATAGCTTGAGAATATCATTTTCGAAATTCTTTATTAAGAGGTCTCCTACAGATCAATCAAATTTCGATGGTTCCGGTTCTTTTCTTTCGAATGATAAAAATTGCAGATCTCTATGATGTTCCTATCAAAATTTATTCAAAAAAACAGTGAAATAAATTACATATTGAAATGGATAGTAATTCGAAAACATCTTTTGAAAATTTCTAGAATGACGCAGATAATAAAAGTTAAGAGTTTATGTTGGTACGAGTTTCATTATGTCAAAGATTTCATCAATCATATTCTACGAAAAATATGACTATTCATTTATCGAATATGATTGCAACTCAAGAAATTTGAATATCGAGAAAAATAAAAATTTTAATTTTGGATAACATCAATAATTGACGACAGTGTAGAAATAAGTCTGCTTCCATGTGAAAATACTTTCAAGATTTTTGATATAGTGACACTGATTTCAAACAATTTATATATTTTGACAAATTTTGAAATTTTAACAAATTATGATACAGTTTTTTTTTGAGTTTCTTATTTATCTGAGAAGGAAGATGTTTAACATAACGTGGTATTAAACAATACACAAGCAAAATTTGTGAAGATTTAAATTAATTTAGTACTAAATATTTTGAAATATTCAAACAAAAAATATCCATCTCATCGTATGATAAGGAAGCTACTAGCCTATTGTTTCGATATTGATTTAAATATTTATTAAAATGTAAACAATATAGATCTCGTTCATATTAATAGATTGAATTGTTTATATCACTTTCTTAACATTTTAATCTATAAGATTATTAATAAACATTTACAAATATATTTATTGATACCAACGAATGACTTTCATGACAAAAGAATAATATAACGTCGGGTCATGTTGTTTCAGACGAGATAAAAGAAAACATTGTATACGACTATTTATCTTAGTTTCATTCATGTTAACAGTTGTTTCAGTAGGTGGTTCTCATTTGATGACATATGTTCTTCAAGTGTCATCAATATAGTGACAACTGTTGTTGTCTCTTAATTCTAACATTGAATTCTATTATTCATATCCGTTTCATTGTATTTGACATTGAAATAGAACACGAAGGAGAACTGTGTTAAGTAAAAAAGAGAATTTCTAAGTTGAATAATGTCAATAATTGAATTCGAAATCGATGATACACCTGTACTACTTTCGAAAAGTCACCGCAAAATAATATTATTACATATATTCAAACACTTTGTTCATTTGTATATATGTACCTGAACCACGGATTGCAATATTCTACTGTTAATGAAGCGAAATGATTGCTCAATATAGACAGAATCGACATTCCAATAATTAAAAACTGATTTTCTTTACTCGGCAGAACTACTCGAGATAGAGAAACCGATCGAGAATGAGTTGGATCAAAAATCACAATTAAACATGACCAAAATCAGAAAATCATAATGTGAAACCAAATGCTAAGCGAAGAACATCAAATCATATGTGTGCTTTAAATAATTAAGCAAGAAATATCTATTCGAGATAGTCATATCTAATAAGTATTCATGAGTAGATTTATTATATATTCTTTGATCTCTATTGACCTAAATCAATATTTATAGTTTAGAAAATATTAAGAAAACGGGATCAACAAAGGAAAATATTTGCTAGCTTCCGTATATTAGTAGAAATAAATAAATCTACGATTTCGGGAATCTAATTCTGTATGCAGATGGAACTTTACCTTGTTAAAGAAAAAAAAATGTACAAAATATCAAAGATCGATCAATAGAAATGGAAAATAAAAAAGAGCTTCGCAAGGTTTTTCTGATAAAGATAGAAGTGTTATCGAAAAGAAATCAGTTTTTTTTTAGCAATAATATTTCACTTCAAGATAAAACTATGTGAATTGATTTTCTATCCACAAACAGAAACACAAAGTCAGAGAAAACAATCGATAACATTACCGTTTCCGACGATACAAATATTCTCGAAAACAAATAAATTTAGCTCTATAAAATTTATTTCCATTTGAGAAGAAAATATAGTAATTAAACCAGTATTAACAAATACGAAAATGAAGATTAGAAATAGAGACAAGACTTCTGTTCACAATCCAAAAATCAATCTTAGGCGAGATACATTCAAATTGTATTAAATTTTCTCAATATGTTGAGAATGTAGTAGAAACACTATGCTGGTGTTTTCAGTCCTATTTAATGATGTTTTTAGGAGATATTCACTCATAGCTTCCAAAAATTCTTCATCTATCCTTATTTTATATATTTAATTGCTTTTTATTTGACAGACGGTGGTGTCTGGTTAAGTCATTTTTAATTCATATTTTTTTACAGAAGGTAAAAGAGTGACAAGTTCAATGCCTCAACAACTCTGAAAAATTGGTTATCTATTTATGGAAGCACTTTTTAATATCATAATAGTAACACTTAATTAAAAAAAACGTGTCCTGCCACGTACTATAGTTTCACATGCTTTTTCAAACAAAAAAAAAGTAGTAGCTGACTATAATGAAACACCTTTGAGAATTCTGTGATGTGTCGTAAAAAAAGCATAAACACAAAAAACAAAAATAATAGAATTTTTTCAATAAAAATTTTAGTACTTGCTATTTATTAATTAGTTAATTTCTCTTGAATTGTGGGAAAGTTTTGTCTTCTTTGAAACTTATTAAAACTTGCTAAAGTACTTTTACAATTCATCAAAATCCGTCTTTTCTTATATAAACATGACGAAATCCATACTTATAGAAGAAATTGTATGCTTTTAAAGAAGGCTATAAATATCATTGAAAATTATATTAAAAACCAAGACGTAAGGCAACAAACTATTTCTCATTATAGAGTTTACGGTCAGAAGTTTTCTTGGATATATATATGCATAGTACAAGTGTAGTTGTTTATAATACAAATAAAATTTTAATATAAAGATAGAAAGTATTGATATACTATTTGAGTCTTTTTAATAGATGTTTGAATAACATTTAATGATAGGTTCTTGCAAGCTTCATCGACCGCATTCTCTAGCTTATAATTACTATTCGTATATATTCAAGAAAACTTCTTCTGACCGTAAACTCTATATTTACATCAAAAATATGATTCGCAATCATTTTGTCATTGATAGTCAGACTATCCTATCGCCTAGCGGTATAATCAGGAAATCGTGGGTATTAGGGCAAGGGAACTATTACATTTATTCTCTGTTCCGGATGATGGTAGGGCGGTACTCGGCCTAGTGCAGCCTTGATGACGTCATTACCCTCGCGCATTCATCTTAGTTTCAGTTTTCCTGAAGAAAATGAATTTTTCTTGTAGAGAACTTAATAACGATATAAAAGCTTCTATTAGAAACAGTACAGAAAGTATTCATCTCTCTTCAATCATAGTCAACATACATGAGCAATAGTTTTAGTCAATAACCTGAAAATCTTTTATAGGATTTCATTGTACTAATTACAATCATTTCAAATTGACCTAGAAAATTCTCTTAAGGTACCCAAGATCAATGTCTAATTCATAGAAAAAAAAAACGAACAACTGTTAAATTTGTTTAGAATAGAAAAATATCTCAATAAATAAAATTGCTTTGAACGAAAAAGAAACTTGGTAGATTTTATTTTCGATGATATAATAAAAACGCAGAGAATGACAAATATAGGGACTAAATTAAAAACAAAAAAAAAAGGCACTATTATTTATCAGATATTAATCACTGTTCACCACCAGCATCATCTTCAACATTCGTTGGTTCTTCTTCTCGTTCGTCACCAGCTTCATCTAAACAAAAATTTTATTTTATTCTTTTTTGAAAATTATCAGAACAGAAAAAAAAACTTTACCAATTAGTAAGGCATTTGTTTCTACTCCATCATTTATATTATTTTCCATGGTAACAGTTAATTCTCCCGAACCTGATTCTGGTTGTTCGATATTTTGTTCTAAATCATGTCCAACATCACCCGTTGATGTTCCCATGTCAACACCACCACCTTCAACTGCCTTTTAATTAACAAAAAACAAAAAGAAAATATTATTTTTTTTAAAATAAATAAATATAAAAAATAAAACTTGTATAAGTGCTTCAGCCAATTTTTCATAATCATCAATTCGTTGATTAACAACATCTCGAATAATTGAATCAAGGATAGTTCGTCCGAGAACTAATTGATTAACTTGTGTCATTGTCTTATCCATTAACCATGGCATAAATGATGTTTCAATTTCTAAAAGAAAAAACAAAAAAAAAACATCTTTTTTATTTTGTTTGAAAATAAAAAAAAACGAATACCATGTTCAACAGGATCATAAAAGTATCCATTTTCTCTTAAATTATTAAATACACTTGGTACAAGATCTTGTAAATAAGCTTTAGCAAAAGCTCTAGCAGCTATTTTTTGTGCAACATCTTGTTCTGATCGAACTGCTTCTTGTGCTTGTTTCATTCGACGATCTTTTTCAGATCTTAAACGTCTTTCTTGTTCTTCTAATCTTTGTAATTCAATTAATTCAGCATTACGTATTTCTTCATATTCTCGTTGTTGTTCACGGATTTCAGCTAGTTCTTCTTCTTCAGCAACTTCAATTAATGCTTGTTCAACTGTTTTACCAATTAATGTTTCAACAATTGGTTTGACTTCAAGATCAAAATCAAATAACTAAAAATTTTATAATTAGATTTAACAAAAAAAAACAAAGGAAAAGAAACGAAAAGAAATTTACATCGCCTGTTTCAATTTGAGTAGATATATCTTTGCCAGTTGATTGTGGAATAAATAGAGGTGATGGTGGTCGATCAAGAAATGCATCTGTTTGAACATCAACATCTGCTTCTTCAATTCGATCACTATTATCAAATAAGTTAATCACATTTTTTTATTTAATACAATCAGATTATCACACGATTATATTTAGGGAGATACTAATTTCTAGAACATATTATCTCAACATAGTGAATGTGTTTTTGTAAGCAGGAATTAAACTAATTCTTTGAATTTCTAATCGGAGTCAAGAATATCTCCAGTATTGAAAACTGTCAGACTCTTATTAATTCTTCATGCCAGTTGTAATCAGTCTTGATTCGAATCTATTTTTAGGTTTTGTCTAAAATAAAATACATGTCTCAAAATCATTTGAAATTGGTCGAAAAAAAAAACTTAAAAATGTGAATTTTTGATCAATTTCAAAACCTTGGTTTTGTATTTCATGAAATTCAATTACAGTTTCTGATAGAACAATCAAAGTTGATCACGATTGATATAAACAATCCATAGGAATTAAATTGTTAATTAACGAAAACAAAAAATCTCTTCTTTGACATCATGTGCTCAGTTCCATTTTGATTCACTCATACCTTATTCGATAGATTATATTGAGATAAGGAAAAAATTTTCAAATCTTTGGACTCATGGCCTACTCACGAATAGTTATGACTGTAAAAAGCGAGATTTCAATACTTCTCGTTAGTTGAGTAGCTATACGTAATCTTTGAATGTAAGGAAATGTTTCTTTGATTCCTTTAAATGATAAATACATTTTATATTGAAATATCTGATAATCAAGAAAAAATCTCGAGAATGAAGTTTTATTGATAAATAAAAAGTATTTCAAAGTGTACAGGTAAAGTTGCTTGAATTCTTTATTATACAGATTAGTGACAAGTTGAGAAAGTTAAAAGTGATCGATCTTCTCTTTTCATATTGTTTTGTTGATATATTTTAAGTAAAAAAAAGACAATAAATGTGCTCGGGATTTGTCATTTTATCTAATTATTTCAAAGAAATATACATATAAAAATTCTTTATCTCATAGAATAATATATTTCTAAACCTATCTATAGAATTCTATGAAAAGAATTTACCCGTACTAACATCAAATGAAAATAATATTCAATTTCTGATTAATGATATCAATAGATGTTTGGTAATCCTCAAATTTAATCTCTGTATAAATAGAAAGGAAAATGTATAAGATGTTTCAATATAAAGATTTCAAAGATGAAATGTAAAATCTAGTGAAAATATTCACCTAAGTTCTTCAAGATAAAGTTCTGTTTGTACATCAATATTTTTTCGATTATGTACAGGATCAGGTGTTCGTGTTCGAATTTGTTCTCGAGCCTTACGTCTTGCTAAAGCACGTCGTTTAGCTTCTTGTTGACGTTGAACTTCAATTGGATCTGGTTGTGCATGCTATCAAATATAATATTATTGTTTTTATTGAAAAAAAAATTTTTTTCTTTTTTAATTAAAATAACTCACAGCGGGAAGTGTATGAAGAGCATAAGTGTTACCACGAATAACACGACGATCATACATTAAATTTCCATATACATTTGTTTCTTCCCTTTATTAAACAAATATTTTATAGAAATTAAAAGTAGATTTTCAACTTATTTTAAACTTACGATGGATTAACAATTTGTTGTCGAAATTTTTGTCGTTGTCCTTGTTGTTGTTGAACTGCTTTAGGTTGACTTGAAAATGTATAAGTTGAATTAGGTGGTTTAACAAGTGTTGCAGCCATTTTAAAAGAATAGCTATTAACTATACTAAAATAATAAATAAAATGATGATAAAAATTAAAAATTAACGACGAAATATAAAATCATGCTGATTGAATAACAATCAGAAAACAAAACATGTTGTATGAGTATGTGTATTATACTCAACAACCACAGTTCACAAATGACAAGACATCATTATTACTGTTGTTACAGTAGAGACTTCATCTATAAATTTTTATTTAATTTTACCTTAGAAATATTTTAAATAAAATCTTATTAAACAGATAAAAATCATGAGCATTTTCAATATTTTAATTTAAACAAAGAAAAAAGAAAAACGGTTTTGTACTATTTGATAGCGTCCTCTATCACTCTCCTTAAGTGGATGAATAATAGAAAACTATTTTGATATTCAGATTTTCGTCACTCTCTCTAAAGTTAATCCAAGGTAAACCAAAAATATACGAAATATTTAAAACAAATAGAACAATTTAATAGGGGAAAACCATTAGTATTCATTCTCATTCTTTTTTTTTTCTATCAATCTTTAAAAAATCATTTTTTTAGCTAGACAATAAATTCTTATGATACATGAGTAAGACCAAGTATTACTATCACTTCAAACATAGAAGCAGAAGAAATCAACCACAAGCAAATGTTATCATACATGTAGAACTCAAAGAATTCTTTCAAATTTTCAACTGGGAATGAGGAGACTATATTGAACTAGAGAAGTTAATACTGTAGAGAGGCTGAATAGTTAGGAAAGAAACAGTGAGGTGGATAGAGCCCGTCGGGTGCAAGGATTTTTGGACCCGGGCCCAATTATTTAAAAATTTTATACCCGGACCCGCTTGTTTAAAAAACGTTGGACCTGGACCCGGCTGCTTAAGTTTTTTAGGTCCAAACACAATGACAAATCGGTTTAGATAGTATAGTCAACAAGAGTTTTGTTATATTTTATCTATTTTCTAAATAAATTTCATTTCTTTTTTTTCATAAAACGAACAAAACTTTTAAAAAATTCAAAACATATTATGTGTATCAAAGTTTCCTTCAGACCCGGACCCGATCAAAGCAAAATTTTTAGACCCGGGCCCGAGCGGGACCGGGTCCTACCCGATGGCCTCTGGAGGTAGATCAAGACTGAGTGTGAAGGGTAAAGTCAGCACTGAAGAGGATAAATATGAAAGAGAAAAATTCTGAGTGGTATCAACAATTAAGTTGCCAAGAAGACAGATATAGTGAGACAGTTCTGGTGAATAAAAGTTTAATAGTCGGAAAGTTGAAAACTTGAATAATCAACAATTCGGTAGAATAGTTGAAAACTGCAAAAACAAATTTCCGCTCGAATTGAGTTTTTGAAATTTGCACTACTGCTCCTTCATTGTAATGCATTGAATTTTTATAAATGAATCTAGTTTCCTTCATATTTTATTTTAATAATCGTTTACAATAATCAACCTATATTTATCTGAGGAAAATAGTCTTTCATATGTTCAGTAATTTCAGGTCCATTTGGTATACATAAATAATGGACTTTTGCACAATTGATTCGTGTTGCATGTCTTGAGAAATTTTCTGTAACTCTTTTCAGTGCTTCATAATCAACAAAAAGATAAAATTTATATGGCAAATATGTTTCTGTATTAATCAGGAATTGTTCGATGTAATCATCATGAGCTTGATCAAAATATAGGTTAGTCAGATGAAGATATTTAATAATTGGTAAGTCTTGATTGTCTTTCTTTGATTGTTTATATAATTTATTCTTTTGTGGTTTATTATTATTTATAGTTAATTTTTTCATAAATGGAAATGATTGAGCTATCTGAAGAAAAAATTCATATTCAAATGGACGTTCATCAAATAACGATACATTATCAACATATTTAAATAATCCACCTGGAAAATTATTTTTAATATTATCATAATATTTCATTCTATATGAATATGAATAAATATGACAGTAACTAAATTGATTTTCTTCGAAAAAGTTAGCACAAGAAATAATTTGATTATCTTTAAAATCTTTGAATGTATGTTTAATATCTTCATTTGAAGGTAAATTCGTTTGATTAGGACGACGATTGGTTAAACGAATATTAAATGTAAATTGAATTAATCGTGGCATATTATTTATAATATTTTCTTTTAAATCATTTCCATCAATAAATCCTTTATAACGATCGACTTTAAGATGTAAGTCTAGTTCCTCTAAATTTAACATTCGATGTAGAAGTGGTAGAATGAATTCATCATAATAATGCACACGCATATCAGAATATAGTGAAAAACATCTTAAATTAGGTAATTTTTCCTAGAAATTAGAGAATAAATTTCAATTTATTTTGATAGATTTATTATTAATCTACCTGACGATAAATATTTGAACTTCCGTGTTGAATGCGATAAATATTAACATGAAATCTACGTAGTTGATTAAAACGTCCATCAAGTAAATAAAGCAAATCATTGAAGTGAAACACAGTTATATGTAATTCTAATAAACTTGAAGAAATAACATTTGGAGATGGCATATCAAATGAAAATCGTTGATGCCACATCAAAGATGGACCGAAATTTAAATATTCTAATTTGGTAAATATATTAAATATATGTTTAAACACTATTTTGTTGACATCATTTGATGGAATCCATTTTTTATCGCTACAAATATAAAAAAAAAGTGATGATATTTGATTTTTGACTACATGAATAAAAGTAGTGTCGTCTAAAAATAAAGAAAAAAAAAAGGTCTTCAAAAATCAAACTAATTATGTAACATACAAATTCATATTTAGATTTCTAAATGATCTACTCGAATATATTATTAATATATTAAAGCAAATTATGCTGAATTATTCAATTATTGACAATTAAAATAACTCACCGGTAAAGAGATATATAGCTTTTTCTACATCAATACCATATAAACCAAGTCCATATAAATTAGGATAATTTCCAGCAAGAAGAATACGTTCCATAAATTTTGATTCAAGATTAAGCCATTTTATTTTATGATCAATTTCAGGTAAAATTTGTGAACAAAATCGATTAACCATTGAATCAGATAATGAATGAATGTATTTATCCAAGAAATATAATGTTAAATTACTTGTAAAAACTGAATCACATGCAATTCTATTAAGTCGTTTATTAACACCTATTAAAGAATAAAGTACTTCGACATTAGACAATTTTTTCAAGATAATTATGAGAATCTCATCCGGTAAATCATCTAATTTAATTGACAAATGTTCCATATTAATTGTGACTCTATGTATTGTTTTCACTTGTGAACGTTAATATTTATGTGCTCATTTCAGTTATTTGACCGATGTCGTCAATGATCGCCAATAAGAATAATAATATACTTTTTTTTCTGGTCTGAATCAACAATGATCAATTAATTGAACGAATGAAAGTTTTGTGAATGAACAAATCCTTTATATGTAACTAGAAATTTTATATTAACACAATTGAGACGTACTGCATCATTGGTAAAATTATTTTTTTTTATTTTGCTAATAACTGATGACCATTGTCATGGTCTTTACAGTACATGAGTTGAGAGGAAAAAAAAGGTAGAAAAGCGTAGTATTAATATAGAAAAATAAGAATGAGTTACAGATAATTTAGGAGATAGTGTATTCAATTCTTTTCTTTAAATGTTTCTAGGAACTCATATAAAGTGACGACTTCTTCTGAATCATAATTAAGATTTGAAGGGAGGCTTGCGCATCAGGAAGTACATTTATCAAGAAGTGATATAAACTCGACATATCTTTTGAATCGATTAATCCCATATAATTAATTTATGAATAAAAGAAAAGTCTTGAGAAATTATTTTGAGTAATTTGTGTTCAAATGAACCGTTTATCATGCATTAATAATATTCGAACTTTATCAAATTTTTCACCTTGAAAACGATTATCCATATACAAGAATTCGTCAATTTGAGATGAAAGTGAATAAACATAGCAGTTGATTCTAAGATTGATAAGTTTATCATCGGTATATGTATCAATTAATTGAAGTTCTCTTTTAATATGAACCTATTCCGAATAACATTATTCAATGGAAGATCAATTTTAATGTCATAGTTAAAGTAATTCCAGTGTGTATACTGAAGATAAATTTGTTTAGTTGTGGCATATAATTAAGAACTTCATCGTATAATTGATTACCATCGATATAAGTTGACTCAGTTCTTCTTACGTGAAAGTAGTAATATTAATTGTTCAATATTTCACATTTGATGAAGTACCCATGGAAAATAAATTTTGAACAAAAACCGCGGTAATCATCGGTTTTTCTAGGAATATCTGAGCCAGAAAACCGGACTCAGTAATACCTAAATCCACTTGAGCTTTTCTCAAAGTTCAGGCGAGTTACCTTTCGAGGGATAGTGTAGTGAACTTTATCAAGTTCCATTACAACAAAATCGCTTCGTTATGAAAGATAGAATAAGAAAATGTGTTTAAAATTTCTCGAAAATAGCTGGGCACGACATCCTCGTTGTCCTTATATATTCTGTCAGATTTCAATAGATACTAGATGCACTGCGGTTCCTGAAACCGGTGGATACCGCAGTGGCATCGCGATATTTCAAAATCCATAGATAGCACAATTAATAGGGGTGACCCATCGTCTTTAAATATTTTTTATCATAAAGGATAACTATAAACAAATCGTTTATCTTCCGAAAATAAATATAAATAGATGATCTAGCTTAAAAAATAAACGATAAAGATTTTTGTGTGATTAACTTTATTTTTTAAATAATAAATTACCTTTTATATAATATTTTTTACTTGTCCTCATGATGTTATTTTTGATATTTTTGTTCAAATAGAATAAAAGCTTTATTATCACGTTTCAATAATCGAGTTTACTTTCTTCAGATGACATGCAAGAATATACAGGTGATGTTATTTTTCTTTTTCTCTGTTGTGATCATATCGTATTGGGATAGAACGACATTGAAACCTATTAGGAGAAATTGACTATCTGTCTTTTTCTTCCGTCATACGATTAAAGCAACTCAAAAGAAAAAACAACTGCTATATATTCCTATAATACTCATTGAATACTAATGATTTGCTACTATTTAAACGGACGAGGGAAGGTTCCCAACTTAAGAACGCTGTTCGACTTCATATTCTGACTACGAGGTAGGTCGCTATAAGACTAAGAAAAGTCTAAAAGGATTTGTGCCCATAGCCTATTGGTGAAGAGTTATAGCCGTTCTACTGAATTTTGGACCTGTGGCAACGGACTTACGAAAAGATCGAATTAAACAATTTCGACCTGAAATTTTGCTCATAGATAGGTCTAATGATTATTAGAATTGCCTGAAAGTTTCAGCCAAAGAGAATGTTCCTTTCTCGAGATATTCAACTGTCAAATAAATTCACTTTTTGTGACCTGTCTGTGAAAAGTGATTATTTTTTGATAATTTAATATCTCGAGAAAGGAACATTCTTTTTGGCTGAAACTTTCAGGCAATTCTAATAACCATTAGACCTATCTATGGGCCAGATTTCAGGTCGAAATTCTTTAATTTGATCTTTTCGTAAATCCGTTGCCACAGGCCTAAAATTCAGTAAAACGGCCATAGCTCTTCACCAATAGGTCATGGATACAAATCCTTTTAGGCTTTTCTTAGCCTTATAGAGACCTACCTTGTAGTTATAATATGGAATCGAACGGCGCCCTTAAGTTGGGTACCATCTCTCATGGGTATGTGTTTAAAACTACAATAACCGAATATCTTCTCGAAACTTTTTAATGAAAGATAATTCTTTAGTCATAGGTCTTGGTAATACTTTGAAAAGATATTATAAAAATAGAGCTTGTTTGTCAAAACAAAAATTGGTGTATGATGCAAGACTAATCATCCCCCATCGGATCTCATTATAATATTAGATATTAGACGCATGACAATAACTGTTTATTTATTTCATTCGGGAAATGGTCATAGTACACAAGTATACAAAACTAAAGAGAAGGTTTAAAGCAAAAAGTGGAAGGACATATAAAAGAAAAACACACGTCACAATGTATTGGTAGAAAAAAAGTTATTTCTACATCATTCATTATTTGATATATTATTTGTTTTTTTATTTTATTTTTTCCATGTACCTAAAACAAATCAATGAAGATTAATAAAAAAAAAACAATAGAATAATGACAAACCAGTTTCATAATCCCATTTAGCTGAAAGACCGGTCATAGGACCTTGTCGAGCAGCAATATGATATTGTAATTGTTTCTTTAATTTTTCCTCACCGAAACTATCTGGTGTTTCAAAAGGATAGGCTAAAATGATTTACATATTTAAAAAAAATCGATATCTTAATATAAAATAAATTCATACCAACACGTCTCCATCCATCATAAGCTAGAATGAGACCTGCTAATGCAATTAAAGTCCATCCCATAGTCCATTTCCAAATACCGGATGGAGCTGTAAATTCTTCGAATGTTTGACGAAAACTTGCTCGATAAACTAAAATAAAAATTTTAATAAAGAAATAAAATCTAAAAAAAAACCAAAGGTAAACATACGTCGTTTTTTGTCTTCAGTTGATAATTGTTTCCAATCACCTTTTTCTTTTTTTCTTAATTCAGCAATTTCTGATGTATCAGCTTCCCAACGAATACTTGGACATGGAAACATAACTAAATCAAAATATTCTGGTTTGCCTTTTAAACCATAACCAACTATTTCACGATTTCCAATACGTGGATGCATTCTCATACGATCAGCATCTAATGGTGGTGGTGGTTTTGTATTATCTAATACAATTGGACTTTGTTGTATAACAGATTTACTTCCTGCTGTTGTTGTTGTTGTTGTTGTTGTTGTTGAAGCATTTAAACGACATTGATATTGTAGCATCGAAGTTACTTGAGGATGAGTTAATTTTACATGTCGAAGGAGAAGATTATTCATCCTTCTTTAATAAATGAATTTTTAATTCGATATATCTATGAGAAAAAAAAAACATTTAATCTTCAAAAGAATATCAATAACTGACACCTATTTATAAATAGAAAAATCCAAATGTAGCCAAAAAGAAAATAAGAAATAAATAATAAACCACAATGGCGACATCATTTTGTATTCAATTGATCCATCAAAATCAACCAATGAAATCGAGTACTTCAGCCTTCCTTCAAGAGATTTTTCCCAGCAGCATTTATTATTTTTTTGAATATTCAAAATAAAAACAAGAAAAAAAAATTCTTAAAATAAATCTTCTTCAATATGAAGAAATTATTTAAAAGATATGGTTGAGTGACAATCTACTCATTCACATCTACATGCAATAATAATATGTTACTCATTTATTCGGTCACACACATCAAAATAAAATGCAGAAAAAAAAAACGAAAAGACAAACAAATTTTCTACTGTTGACTTTTGTTAAAAATTTTTTGTTTTTTGTTTTTTTTTGTTTTTGCTTTTAGATCAATAGTTATGAAAGAATATCTACGCATATCATTTCTATTTTTCTATATGGTAACTTATTCTTCGGCAACTCTTGTCGATGGAATTGTCACAATTTCTTGGGATCAAAATGAACAAGTTCCAATAATTGATCGTTTTTTAACAAGTGATACACAAATTCAATTAAAAATTCTTTGTCGTGAATCATCATTAAATACAAGTGTAACAAGAGAACTAATTAAAAAAAAATTATATAAATTAAATGAAAAAGTTACAGACACAAATATTATAATTCGTGGTCGAATTGGTCGTGTTGTTGGATGTTTACCAATGCAATCAGATCCATTTATATCTACAACACAAGAAGATAAAAATACAGAAAAAAAACTTTTACAAATCTATTATGATCTTATGTGGAAAGAAATGGAACAAATGACATTTACAGCAAAACAGTCAGATTGTGATTATTCTGGAACACATTTAGTTATTGAACAATATTCAGATATTAAAAAACCAGAAATATCACCTCAACAAGCTATTAAATTACGATCACAACAAGTTAATATTAATAAAAATAAAAGAAATCGTCGTGCTACTAATGATATATCATCACCTTTAGCTAATAGTGTCCGTTTAAGTACAGGAACATTATTAACATGGGCTGATGGATTTTATCTTATTGAAATTTATAGACCAGAAATAACAGGTTCATATTCTTCTGAACTTGATATTGATGTTATTGTATCAATGAAAAATCGTCATAATGGTTATATAACAGCTGATGAATATCCGGCTTTAGTTTTTTATGGTGTTATGTGTGCTATTTATGCATTATTTGCTATATTATGGTTTGTTTGGTGTGCTTTCTTTTGGAAAGAATTACTTAAAATACAATTTTGCATTGGAGGAGTTATTCTTATCGGTATGATTGAAAAATCAGCATTTCTAGTTGAATATGATACATTAAACAGAAATGGGTAAACATTAACCTATAAATCTAAACAAAAATAGAATTTATTCTTTTTTATTTGTTTCTCATTTAGATATAAAGTTCATTATGCAATAGTTACAGCAGAAATTTTTTCATGTTTAAAACGTACACTATCACGTATGCTTGTTATTATTGTTGCAGTTGGTTACGGAATAGTTAAACCACGTTTGGGACCATTGAAACAAAAAGTTATTGCTATAGGAATAATTTATTTTGGAATAGGAACAACAGAAGCAATTCTTCGAATAAATACAAAACATGATGAAACAAATAATAAAATCTTAATATCACGTATACCATTAGCTGTTATTGATGCTCTTATTTATTATTGGATATTTACAAGTTTAATTACAACAACACGAACATTACGTTTAAGAAAAAATTTACTTAAATTAAACGTTTATCGACATTTTACAAATACAGTTTTATTTGCTATTATTGCAAGTATTTTATTTATAATTTGGTCATTAAAATCACATTTTTTTACAACATGTATAACTAATTGGAGAGAATTTTGGGTAAAATATTTCTATTTATTTTATTAACAAAAAAGAAAGAAAAGAAATTAATTTAAGGTTGATGATGCATTTTGGCATATTTTATTTTCCATAATTCTTCTTGTCATTATGTTTTTATTTCGTCCATCAAATAATAATCAACGTTATGCTTTTGTTCCATTACTTGATCATTCAGATAATGATGATAATGATGATAATGAATTTGATGGAGATGAAGAAAAAGGTGGTAAGATAATTATATATTAATTTACTATGAGAAAAATAATATTCTCGTTTGATATATGATCAATATAAATCATAGATTTTATTACAAGCAATATTCATGATTTTTTCAGCGAGAAAAACATTGAATAAATCAATTAAATGAATTTTTAGATAAAATAACTATTTAAAAGGATTATGTTAAGTATTTTACTCGTTATATAAAACTAAAAATTCTTTGAATATTTTCTTAATAGAAAGCAGTCTTCAAGATATTATTAGTAATTCGATCTGTATATTGTCTAATGACAAAACAGGATAGATGAAGGTTACGCTATTCTATTTATGTCGTTTGGTACGAGAAATGATTGTCAAAAGAAAATGAAAGCTATTATAATAATCTTTCCGTTATGTAAAAGGTCAATTTGATCTGATCTAATCTAATCTAATTTATTCATCTATTGAAAGGAGACTGTTATGCATTATTTACACAAGTCTATTACCTTATTAATGTGATCCTCAACATTTTTCATTACGACAAAATATTCTGCATACGGTTTTTGCAATATAAATAATCGAGATTCATTTAGATTAAAAATCATTTTTCGATTTATTTATTATTTAGTAGAAAGAGAAAACCTATAGACCTTTTAACTAATCGATCAAAGCTTGTTAACATCATCATATGAAAATAGTGTAGCAGTTTTGTTCACGAATACAAATTCATCGAACTAAAATAGTCATTCTTCAATTAAACTTTTTTCGAGCACTGTTAGTTAGATCTTTCTTAGACCTGAGAAAAAGAGATATAACTTTTTTTTTTGTTTTCTATAATAGAATCCACTGTCTTTGATTCGATAACAATGCGTAGAGTATCAAATACTGGAAATGGTGGATTATTCAAAACTAAAAAACAACAACAAACATTTTTAAATCGTGAAGCAAATGTATCTGGTAGTGGAGTTGGTGGTTCAAGTGGTAATGGTACAGTTGAAGATGCTTTATCATGGGTTGAAGATAATATTCCAACATCAATTGCTGATCAAGCATTACAAGCATTAGATAGTGAAGATGAAATTATCAATGCAAAATTAGAACGATCAAAAATGCAGTAAAAACAAAATACGCATAATATAAATCATTCCATTAAAAAATACTCCATTTTCTAAATATTATTAATGATTTGCTTTTGTCACTTAACTTTTTTTTTTGTTTTTTCATATTCATTATTATCTCACTTTTAGTCTTTAAAACATTTCACTAACAAAATGCTTTTTCTTTTGGCTTGTCATATATTTATTTCTTTTCTTTATATAAGAGTTTGCTGAGCAGTTTTTATTTCTTCAAATGACAAAAAATATCTTTTGAATTGACTTTTTGTTTGTTTATTTTTGTTTTGGGGGTACATTTTTTTTTTCGTTTCTCTCAATTTATATAATTTTCTTTTTTTTGTTCTTTTCGAAGGAGAAAAATGTTTGAAAAAGAGTATAATAAGATTTCTCATTTGCTTTGATTGTGATACGAAATATTAATTTTCAGATATATTATTTGTACATAGTTATTATTGATTATACTTTGTTGAAAGATAAATGTTAAGTGTATTTATTAATTCTTATCTTATCTTATCTGTATTATGTTTATATATACTTTAATGATAATAATTAAAAAGAAATGATCAATGGCAGCTGCAATGACAGTATCAAATAAATCTTCTCTTCTTAATTCATCACCAATAATTAATCCAATAGAACCATTTTCTCCAACTTCATCATCAACAACACTCTCACCTGAATCAACCAATTCAATATCATCACCAGATAAATCAATTTTATTAAATGAACAACAACATCAATCAATTCGTCTTGTTGATTATTTTGTAGTTTGTGGATTAGATAAATATCTTGATGTTGAACCTTTATTGGAATTACCTGGTAAAAAAAAAAAAAAAAAAAAAAAAAAACTTCTTTTTATTTATTTATTTAACGAAATTTTAAAAAAATGTTTCAGTAACTGAACAAGTTTTAAATCCATTTCAATGTTCATATCGATGTCGTGTATTATGTCATTATCCACATGAAGTTTCAAATAATTCATTTGATGAAGATGCAATTAGTCGTGTAAGAATTTTCATTTTCAAAAAAATATTTAAATATTTATTTATTTTTTTCTTTTAAACAAATAGTTATCAATGCCAGATGGTGTTTCTATTCGATTAAATTCTCCTGATCCTCCAAGAACACATCCTTTTTTAATAACACGTCTTGATGGAAACCGTTATTATGGTGTTGCATTAACATTTTTTGAACAATTAAATAATGATGATGAAAATAATTCTGAATGTTCATCATCATCATCAACAGCATTTATATCTTTAAATCATTTAATTGAAAATTATAATCGAACATGTCGACATCAACGTCGTTCATCATCATTAATTTATGCAAGCAAAGCAATTTGTTTAATTGGTTCACAAGCACATTATTCAACATTTAAACGTATTTTAGAACTTCTTTATCGTATGACAATTGAACATGATTTATTAGGTTTACCATTTGAAGCTCATTTACATAATATTTTACATGAATTATATATACCATCACCATCATTATCACATTCAGTTCTTAAATTTCATGTTGGTGAACGACAATTAACTGTTTGGCAACCAAGTATTCATGATAATGATTTACCATTATTAGATTTTAATTTGTTGGATTTTTTTTCTTTATTGGGTGTTGAAGGTGTTGTTGATCTTGTTACATGTGCTTTATTAGAACATCAAATTATTCTTAAATCTTCAGGTATTATTTTTTTTGTCATTCTTCACTGGACAAAAGAATTTTTTTATCATCAACAAAGATTTTAGTTCATAATAGTTGTCTATACATATAGACAAGATAGTGTCGGTCACATCGTGATGGGTATTGGCAAAATACTCTCTGATCGTCGCATTCCACTTAGGACATACACTAATGCTCATTTCAAAAAAAAAACGACGAGTCAGTATTTTTTTTGAATAGCTTTGGAAGGGATGACATAGAGCGCTGCAATTTTCATCATTGAAAAGAGATGATGAAGAGGCATCGAAATATATACGAAAAGACTTTTCTGATTATTTTCCTAAGAGTCTTATGTAAAGTTCCTAGAAAATTAACATGTCTTGCGTGGGCGTGATATTGACTTATTTATTTTCAGAAGTGCATTAGAATTAGAGAGCTGCGTGACCTGCTTTTTTTTATCACGGTTACGGTCACGGTCACGGTCACTGGTAAAGGAAAAGAGTTACACGTCCGGTCACGGTCACAAACACATTGAAAAATTTTGGTCAAGGTCACGAACACGGTGACGCAGTTCTCTAGTTTTAGTGCACCTCTGAAAATAAATAAGTCAATATCACACCCACGCGAAACATATTGATTTTTTGGGAACTTTACATAAGACTCTTAGGAAAGTAATCAGAAAAGTCTTTTCGTATATATTTCGATGTGTCTTCATTGTCTCTTTTCAATGGTGAAAACTGCAGCTCTCTATGTCATTTCCTTCAAAATTTATTCAAAAAACAGAACTACTCATCTTTTTTTTTTAAATGAGCGTTAGTCGATAGAGCTTGAAATTCTAAGCCAAAAGTTCAACGAAATAAATGTTTAGAAAATAAAGTCAAATGTAGCTGCTGCTATGTTACATCTTTTGAACTGACAAGGGTCATCAAGCATTTATCACAAGTTTATCTAACACTATTTTTTCAAACATCCATTTATTTGAGTTTTTTGGTTTAAAGCATATTTTACTAATATTTTCCCTGACTTGTCTCGCTCGTGTCTAGCTGTCTATCACCAGTATCTAGGGAAAAACTTTCGTGTGAGAGGAATCAAACTTTCTGGTGTTTGCTAACACACCTATTGCATATTGTTATGCATTTTCTTTTGATAGATTTCAAAATTTGATCTTGTTTGAAACAGCGTTTTTGAAGAAAGTATCTCCTGCCGGATTTATACAACATAATGTCTGACAGTCATGATAGATTTTTGACATCGACTCTGAAGAGTTGTTTAATAGCAAAGAAACTATGTGTTACAAGAAAATTGTTGTTTATTAATAATAATTTTTTAAACTGAATATTGATATCTACGGAGAGTCTCGATCATGGTTTTAATCAAATTCAATCTCAATCAGATTGTTAATGAATATTCAAATGATCGAAAATGAAGTTAAAATCAAAACTAATATTCTCAGTCTGAATAGATGTCTAGTTAGAAATTCTTTTTAGATGACCTTATAGACATTTTTTCTTTCGAAAGTTATATCAACAAGAGTTCAGACTGTAGGAGAATATTTAACATAAAATTTGAAAGTAAAGATTTTTGCTCATACATAAATTTTCTGATCTTCTTAAAATCCAGATGATAATTCATTAGTATAGTCTAAAATTCTAATAAAACAACAATAATAAATTGATAGAGAATATTCTTCTATACTAATAAAGATTTATTTTGATTAATAAAATAAATAATTTAGATTATACTCGTTTAATGCTTGTTGCTGAATGTTTAACATCACTGTTATTTCCATTTCAATGGACACTACTTTATGTTCCAATAGTATTTACTGCTGCACTTGTTTGTCTTGATGTTCCTGTACCTGCTATAATGGGTCTTTGTATAAATAGAACAAATGTAAATTATGATGGTAAAGATGTTGATAATGATGATAAATATAGTGATACAAGTGATGAATTAACATTTGAAGTTCAACGAGGTATTGTTAATATTGATACGGGACATATTCAATTGCCTGATGATATGCCACGTTTTCCAGATCGTATTTGTTTTATAAATGAATTAAATAATATATTATCTCGATTTAATAATTATATTCATAGTAATTCATCAAAAAATTCATATAAAACTAAAGAAAAATATGGAAATAGTGAAGATTGGACACATATTGATAATGAAAATTTATTAAAAGAATCAAAAGATGAACCAAGTCAAGCATTATCAAGACTTTCAGCAATAGCTAAACGTGCTGGAATTGTTGTTAATAATAATGATAATGAAAATCTAAAAAAAGCATCATGTTTATTTAATGAATCTGAATTACGTCGAATATCAGCAAATAATTGTTTACGTGCATCATTTGTAAATCGTTTTGCTCAATTATTTAGTCAAATGGATGCATTTATATGTTATCCACCATTGGGTAAATATTCAAATGTCGATCAATGGTTAGCACAACGAAGTACAACAAAAAATTTTGAGCGAACTATGTTTATTGCTGATCAACCAAAACCACATGTGCCTTTTTTACTTGCATTTATGGAAACACAATCGTTTGTTTCATTTGTTGATTGTAAAATAGCAGCGAAATTTAATGAAGATAATCATCTTTTTGGTTTAACGAATAAACATTTACAAGTAAAGATTTGTTTTTTTTTTTTTGTTGAGTAAAATTATTTCATAGGAAAATTTTTTATTTTTTTATTGAAAGTATTTTTCTGATCGTATTCGTTTATATCGTGATCGTCGTGATTTAAGTTATCAATGTTGTCCATCAATTGATTCAATTGATGAAGAAACTCGTCGTTGTTTTACTTCACCTTTTCCATCTTCATTAGTTATAATGAATGCATCTTCAGTTCGTCCACTTGATAATTTATTTTCTACATCGAATAATTCTTATTTATTTGAAAATCTTAATGGAAATTTACTTGAATCAACAACATCTATAGATATATCTTTATCAAGTGAAATTCCAAAAAGAACTTCGTCTTTATCACGATCATTTCAAACAAAACATCCAAAACGACGTATTACAAGAATGAAAAAACAACAAACAGTTGATTCACATGAACATTCACAAACTGTTGTTCTTGTTGAAAATGATGTGGTTTTTCAACAATTACTTAAAGAATGTACTACTAAAGTAAATCATTTAAATTTATTTTGACAAAAAAAAACAAAATTTTTTTTCTTTTTTTTGTCTTTTATTATTTTTTAAGACAAAACGAATGGTTATTGAAAAAATGGAAGATGTTGTTGAAGGTTCATCAGCAATAAAAAATATTGATTCATCATCAATGGTTAATTTAGAAGAAAATGTTTTAATAGCAGGTTTTTGTGATTTACTTGAACGTACTTGGTCTCATGGTCTTCATCATAAACCAAATGGAAAATCTGCTTTATGGAGTCATATTAAATATTATAATAAACTTCAAGATTACGAATCAGTACAAGTATCTCATACCGGTCTTCCAGAAATATTGCATAAAGATGAAAATCCAGGTAAAATTTTAAAGACACCTTTTTTTTTCTTCTTAAAAATTCAATGAAATATTTTTTATTTAGCTCTTATTTGGTGTCTAATGAGAAAACAATTAGTAAATCGTAGTGCATCAAATAGTCGATCACAATCTCCCAGTGGTCATCGTAAGCAATATACTTCCTTGTTTTATCTTGTTAACTTTTTTCTTTTACTATGTATTTATTTCATAGGTTCTCATACTCTTCCACGTTCTCAAATGAGCTTACATCAAGCACGTTCATCACCTCTATTAGCAACAGCAAGTTCAACATTAAATTTAATTTCATCTGATAATATGATGAAATCTAATCAAATAAATACATCTCTAGCTCATGATTTTCATTCTATTGAATTATGTTTTGGACACAATCCAGTATCTGTTTCAGCATCTGAAATTGGTTTTGTTCGTGCATTTGTTCGTTTAGCACTTGAACGTCGTCTTTTATCACATCATTTATCTGAATTATGTTCTCATAGTGATCTATTACAATCTTTATATAAGCGTGAAGCTTTTTTACGTGTCGATGATGGAGATTTAAGAAAACAATTTTTAGCTCATATTGAATCTCTTCAATTACTTGATTATCAATGTTTTTCAAATTCTTATCCCGATATTGATATTATTTATCATGTTATTATTGTTCCTACGAAAGCACGTACAACAGGAATTACTAGTACAACAACTGCTAATCCATATATTGCATTAGCTGGTATTTTAGGATCAACAAAAGTTCTACCATTACCATCAAAAAATGCACTTGAAATTAGATTCAAAGTAAAATCTTCATTTTATATAAAATAGAATAAAAAAAAAAAAAAGTAAAGTTCATGATGATATTTTTCTTTTTTTATTTAGCACAAAAATTTGGGTCAATTAACAACACTTCGAATAGGTCATGATAATAGTGGTTTAATGCCTCGATGGAATATTGATTATATTCTTGTTCGAAATCAATTAACGAATAATGTTTATCGGTTTGTTATTTTAATTCTTTTCTTATGTTTTTTTTTAAAATTTTCATTTAAAAAAAACTAGATTCCCATGTGGACGATGGTTAGGTAAAGGTGTTGATGATGATAGTTTGGAGCGACTTCTTTTTGTTGATTCGACATATTCATTTGAAATGAATGATAATGATAATAATAGTAATGGTTTATTCGATTCTGGTTCACCATTTCAATTAATGACAACAAGTTATATAAGTGGTGGATCTCAAGCTAATTTATCATCTTCAATACGATCTCGATCACCTAGTTTACGACGTGCCAGTGAGCAAAGTAAGACATTTTTTTTAGTCATTTTTCTTTTAATTCATGACATTATTCATATCACATATGAACGTCCCCTTAAGATTTTGTCATCAGTTGGCTTTCGGAAAATTTCTATCGTCGTAAGATTTGCATGAAATAATGATTTTTTTTTAATGTACTTTTTATCTTTAATATCCCAGCACTACCGCTGCTATTGATTTAACAATATATATACTTTTTTTCTTTTCTCATCGATCATGTATTATTATTTGATTTTGTTTATTATTTAGAAAATCAATCAAATCACCAAGGTGATGATATTTATGAATTATTGGGTCGATCAATTAATCAATTAGTTAAATATTTTGATGAACCTGAAAAAAAAGTAATTTAAATAAAGTTTTGTTTTTTATTTTCAAAAAATTTTTACATAAAAATTCTTTAGAGAGGATTAATAACACCAATTTTATGTGGTGAAGATGGTCTTGTTAATGCATTAGAAAAAACTCTTTCCTATGGTTTGAAAAAATCAACTGGTAATGTTCCATTTTTTGGTAGTGGACGAAAACGATATGTTTGGGATTTCTTAAGTACATATTTAATTATTTTATTTTATTTTATTTTTTTTTTTTTTAAATATTTTTTGTATTCAGTTAAAGTTTGTGATGAATATGATGGTCGTCGATCTCAATGGCAACGTACGAAATTAGAAAAGACTATTATTTGTTATATAAATGGAGTTCGATCAATTGAAAAAGGTCTTGCTACATTTGGTAAAGATGGTCGCTTTCAAAGTTGGTGTTGTTTAGCTTGCAAGTATGTTTTCGACTATATATATTTATTTTTATTATTATTTAATATAATGTTTTTAGACTTCATTTATTATCAGATTGGTTTCAATTATTAAGTCAATGTAGTGATGCATGTCTACAACAGTTCTATGATCCATTAAATAATTGTTTTCGACAAGAAAAACTTAATCAATTTATTATCAATATTTTAGAGCCTGTTAAAGATTTTGATTTCGCTCATTTGGAACCGGCATTACTCAAAGGACTTGCTGGTGTTTAAAATATTTGTGTATATATATATATAATGTGTGAACTATTTTTATTGTGCTTCTCGGTATGTCAAGTCGAACAAACAGTGAAATGCACAAAACCGAATCGGCCTTATATTTGCAATAAATATTTATTTTCTTCTTTTTTTCTTTTCTATAAAGTTTTTTTTTTCTTGTTCTTTGTCTCTTTGCATTCTCTAAATATATGTGAAACTGTTTTATCTACAATTTCTTATATAAAATCAAACGAATATGGGAATAATCGATTTGTTCATAGTAAAACAATTGAAGTGAATTGTTTTGTCTAATTCAATAATGTTTTCCAACATATCAAACATCTTGTACTTGATGAACTCAATCTATAATGGTCAACAATGTTTTATTTATCGATATTATTTATGTCTATTGAACAAATATCGAATTGTCAGTAAGATTCATTCATGCAATTATAACTGATAATCAGACAGAAATATAAAAAGAATCTTTGATTTTTTTTAATCTTTCTTCGCATTTCAGAAACCATAAAACGAACCTTCAAATCACACGCAAATATTATACATATGTAATCAATTGATCCATATCATTTCGTGCTCGCGTTTAATTCAGTCGATATTATTTTCTTTTCTAACGATGTTCTTCTTTTTCTCGGATCGATAACACACAAAACAATCAATTTGTTTATAGCAGTTGTCATTTTTCATGTCATGCTAACTTATCAATGATTAGATCATAGTTTTTATCTGATCAATGAAACTTTATGCGAGTACATCGCAGGAATGTAGTTGTTTTTCGTTTGTGTTATTCATAGAGATCATGTTCTCAACTCGTTTGATTCTTGCTTTCGTTCATTATCATGTCACAAATGATTTTTCACAGCATTTTTATTTTATAGAACGCGATCAACAACTTTTTCGTATAACATTATCAATAGTTTGAGTTATGCTTCTGAGTAGATGTCCTATGTCAGTTACAATCTGTTTAATGCAGTGCGAAGCAAAGCACTTATGAAGATCGATGTTTCTATTAGTGCGAAGTAATGGGATAAACTTAAGAATGGTTAATCAGAAAGTTCCTCCGAATGCGAAAATAAAATCTTGTAATTCGAAATGTTAAAAACACTATTCGCCTCTATACAGAAGACCTCATTTATTTGCTATTGACCCGATAGAAAGACAAAACTTTTGGAGACTTTTTTCAAGCTGATTAAATCGAAAACAACCAAGAAGAATTGATGTTAATCTTTTTTATGCAAGTAGTCTTATGTATTGCACTTGCAACAACAGTCGATAAAAGATAATGTATAACATAAATACTCAAATGATAAGTTCACGACATTCTTCATAAACATATCAAAATGTATCGACAGAAGTTTTGTAGTAATACTAATCATCATCATATAGATTTCACTTTCTTTCGACTTGGATTGACTGATTGAAACGACTTTTTAAAAAGCACCATGTTTGTATTTTTGTATGCAAGACAGGGGTGGAACCGGTTGAGAAATATTAAAACGGTCCGGTCCGGCCGGTTGAAAAATCCTACCGGTCCGGTCCGGCCGGAAACCGGCCGGTTGGAATCACATGTCCAACCGGTGAAATTCCGGTGAAAATCGGTTAAAAACCGGTGAAAAAATGTCGAATTTTTTTTTGAAAACCTATTTTTAGAAAAAATGGCTCCAAATATGAAATAGTTTAAGGCGCATGTAAAAGGCACTCATCATAATAAATCTTTTTAAAGAGAACCTCAGAAAAAACGATTAATATAACATATATTTTGAGTACTTTTTCACGTATTCTGACAGAAAAAACATGTGATACCTTAGTTTTTATGGTCAAAAACAGGGTTAACAAAGAAGATTTCTGAAAACTTTCAACCGGTAAAATTCCGGTCTTTACCGGCCCGGTCGATTTCTTCAACCGGTCCGGTCCGGTCCGGTACCGGTCCGGTCCGGTCCGGTACCGGTCCGGCCGGACCGGTACCGGTTTGCCGGACCGGTTCCAACCCTGATGCAAGAGAAAATCATCTGTCACTTAAGTTTAGATACTGGCACGAAAAAAGACCGATTTTCTATTCAATTCCAGTATGGATCAGTATTTCGAAAGCATTTCATAAGGTCTACCATCAAAAGTTTGAAAACTTCAAAATGTAATTCGTACTACGGATTTAACCTGTCTTCCATCTAGTTTTCTATTGTGTTTTTCATGATATTATATTCGATGTTTTCATTTTCTTTATTGTGTTAGTTCAATTAACAGTATGTCTAGTAGAACATAATCTTTATGTTACTAATTAATAACGTGTGACAATATTCTTGATCGGTCAAAAGAAAAAAATTCATTCTTTCTATGAATTAGGTTAGACAAGACTCACTATTATCTTATCAGTATAAAACCTAAACAAATTGAAATCGTAAGCTTTGTTTTCGAATTTTTTTGTTTGACATTAACATATGTGCTGTTAAAGCAGTACGTAAAGAATTTGATTTGTTTTCTATTTGTTAAATACTTAAGAGTGAACGTTGAAAAAAAAGAGTTAGCCGTTGTAAGACATCAATGATAGAATGATATATTAAAATTGAATTATTATTTTATATATTATAAAGGACAATAATTGGAACTATTTTACAATTATAAGGTGCCACTAGTCAATAGTATTCTTAAAATGAAATATCAATAAACAATTACTGATTTCATCAACATATCTTTTATCCATTTTAATGTATTTTGACGTTCAATTACGTAGTATTGCATAAATTCTGTTTGAATGGTAGAAAAATATTTAGGAAAATTTTTTATAATGACATGAAATTTTTCATCTTTAAACTTGAGTTTTAGATGGACATAAAAGCCAAATTCATAAGAAATAAAAAGCTATATGCCCTATTAACCTTGGTCAATGCTTGCTTCGAATTTTTTTTGTAATTAATCACTATGATAGAATAATAATCGATGAAAAAATTATGTTTCTGTTAATATTATTTAGAGTAAGAGAATGATAAGTTCATAACACTCGCGCACATCAATAAAACGTCCCATACAACAAAAAAAAGAAAAGTATGCTAATAAAATGTTTCAAATGTTATTGTTATTTATTTATTTATTCGACTGCTGAAGCAATGACTTGCACAGCTGATTCATCTGTTGAACGTATTGTTAATTGCATGGCAATAGCTTGTGCTCCTGGATCTGATGTTGTACCACCTAATGCCATTTTAGCTCGAACAAGTACATCATGTCCACCACGATAGACACCTGCTAAATAAAGTGCATGTGATGCTTTACCGTCTGGAACTTTGTCTGATCGTTCACAAGGTTGCATTCCCATGTAACTTATAATTTTTTTGACACATTCTATAATAAATATATGATTAAATAAAATATAAATTAATTTAATAAATACCTTCAAGTGTTGAAATTGATAATGTATATGTATCTTCAAGTTCATTTTCAGCTCCAATTTCTTCCCATGAAGCAGACCAATTTGGTTTAAGTACTTTTTGTACATGATCACTAACTGTTATTTCAATATCTTCAAGCTAAAAACAAATAAACAAAAAAAAAAAAAAACTAATGCTTAGAACAAATAAATAATCAAAAACTACAAACCACAAATTCATCAGCATAACCTTCTTCATCATCTGGTAGACCTGTTGCTGGATCACAATCTTTAACTGTATATTTCATTGTACATGCTAATGTACCAGTTACAGCTGATGAATCATCAGGTAATTTAACTAATGTATAAGTTGTACCCGTATCATTACATTTAATAACTTGACATGGAGTATAATGAACAACTTCAAAACCATCAGTTGATCCATCCATTTGAACACTTACTCGTTCTAATAATTGATCATTTAATGTATTATTTATATCAAACTAAATACAAAAAAAGTCTCATAAAAAATAAGAAAAAAAAAAGAGAATCAGTTAAATATTTACTTGAAAAACAATATAATGACTAAAAACATGTTTTATACATCGTACAACATATTCAACTTCACTTTCAGTTAAATCAACTGGTAATGATGATTTAAATATTGGACCCAAATGAGCAAATTCTGGTATCGCAGATAATTGTTCTATGAAATTCAATAATCAATTTATGAAAGAAAAAAAAAATCTTTTTTTTTTCGTAAAACTTACCACCATAAGTATCTTCTCGATTTGTTTTCGATTCAGTTCCTGGACGTGGAATACCAACACCAATACTAATATCTCCTATAGAAAAAACAAAAAATAATTTTCTTTAAATAATAAATATCAAACCTTTAGGTTGTTCAACTGGAACTGCTTCAACAGGTACAGTTCGAACATCAAATGGTTTTGTTGTTGGTTCAATTGTATAACGATGTAAAAGACGTTCAAGTGATGATAATGATACATTCATTGCTATATTAAATATTCAAGTTATTTTTTTTAATCTAATTTAATTTTGTTTATACTTACAATTGAGAATATAAGCTGAATTAAGTGGTTTATCATTATGTTTTAATAATTGATAATAAAAAGTAGCACGATCACGAACTTCATCATCTTGATCAAGTGTTGTTCGTTGTAAAAGTACCAAAATATTTGGTAATAATTCTTCTGATGCTGCACCAAATTTAGCTAATGCACTTACAGCAGCTATAATATTAATTAATTAGAAATAAAAATAAAAGAAAAGAAAAATTTTACCAGCTCTAACAGGTGCATTTTCAAGAATAACACGATTATAAATATAACGAATATATTTAGCTGGTGTTGTTGTACGTGGTCCTTCACGACCCAATAAATGAAGAATACGAGTAGCTAATGATGTATGTTCACAATCTTCGATAAATTCACATAAATGAGCCAAACCTTTTTAAATAAAAATTTACATTATAGAAGAATAGAATTGATTATTTAGGTTAGTTTTTTTAGTTTACCCGCTTCTTTTGCTTCAGGATTTTCTTCAACAATTGATATAATTGTATTAACAATTGCTTTTTTATATTCATAACCACCTTCTTCACGTAACATATTTGAAAGAAATGTCATTAATACAGTATGTTTACGTGGAAATTTTTGACATAATGATCTTTAAATATTAAAAAAATTTAATGATGAGAATTTGGTTTTTTTTGTCGATTAATTTCTTACTTAATTGCATCAACAACAACTGTTTTAAATTGATCTGATATTTCAGATAAAAATGATGAGATTTGTTTCATTAATCGATCAACACCTGCTTCATTACCCGTCTATAATAACAACAAATATTAAATTATTTAATTAAAACAAAAAAAAATCAAAAGTAAAATACTTTAAGAAGAGTTGTTATAGCTAATGTTGCAATTGATCGATTTGAATCAGTAATTAATGTCTCAAGATCAACATTACAAGCTGTTACAGCTGCTGGATATTGAATAGCAACCTTTAAATCAAAGAATATTTTATATTTTCTTATGTAAAAAAACAAACAAACTTTATTAAGTGTTCGAACGGCTGCATAACGTAAAACAGGTTTAGGTGATGAAATAAATAATTGAAGAACATTAACAGCTGAACTAAGTTCTTTTGGTGTAACACATTTAAGTGATACAATAGTTGATGCAGCTTCATAAATAACCATTTCATTTTTATGACGTAAACATGAATCAATAAAATCATACATTGGACTATCGGTTCTAAAAACAAAATTCATATTTTAATTATTTATTTTCTTGGTTTTTTTTCTTTTTTTACCCTTCGCCTTCTTCATTTATAAGATTAGCTGCAATGCGAATCTAAAGAAACAAAAATTCAAATATCAAATTAATTATAGAAAAAACAAAACAATGAATATGCTAACCAGAAAACAATATGCATATGGACTTCGAAGACCAGCTTTAGAAAATTTAACAATTAATTTTCTAATAGCATGTTTATCTGTTCGACGTATTTGATATAAAAGACCAAGTGCATGATATTGTACCATTATATTATCATTATTAACAGCTTCTTGAACTTCATTAACCCATCGTTTAACTACTTCTGGACCTTGACGCATTAAATGAACTGATGATGTTAATGCAGCTGATGCAACTGATGGTAATTTATCAACAATTGCTTGTTTCATATATCGTTCAACACTTTGCATCATTGATGCCTATTTTAATTTAATGAAAATAAATATTTTATTTTCAATTAATATTTCTAATATATACATACATCAGTTATTTTACAT